>JAESUZ010002780.1:0-44770 GCA_017311185.1 Proteles cristata cristata | reverse complement strand
AGAGAGACAGCGTGAGCAGGGGAGGGTCAGAGAGAGAGGGAGTCACAGACTGAAACAGGCTCAAGGCTCTGAGCTGGCAGTCAGCACAGAGCCCGACGCGGGCTCGAACCCACAAACCGCGAGATCATGACCTAAGCGAAAGTCGGACGCTTAACCGACTAAGCCACCCAGGCGCCCCTAGCTTTCCTCTTTTCTAACGTAAACAGGATTTAGTGTTAAAAATGTCCCTTTTGTGGGATCAGAGAACGGTCATAGCCACTTTGGAAAAGAATCTCATATTACCTCAAAATGGTCAAAATTAGTTACACTATAACCAGATACTGTGTGATCTGCGTGTATACACCCAGCGGAACTGAAAACATGTTCACACGAAAACCAGCACAGGAATATTCACAGCAGCATTATTCATGATAACCCAAAAAACCCGCAAACTACTCACATGTTCACCAGTTGTTGAATGGATAAACAAAATGTGTTATATCCAAACAATATAATTACTAGTCGATTCATAAAAGGAACGAAGTACTGGGGCACCTGGGTGGCTCAGTTGGTTGAGCACCCAACTCTTGATTTTGGCTCAGGTCGTGATCCCAGGATTATGGGATGGAGCCCCACGTCTGGCTCCATGCTGAGTGCTTAAGACCCTCCCTCTGCACCCCCCCCGCCACCTCTCTCCTTCTCTAAGATACAAAGGAATGGAGTACTAATACATGCTACAACGTGGAATGAACCTTGAAAACATGTTAAGGCAAAGAACCCAGTCACAAAAAGCCACATATGGTAAGATTTCATTTACATGCAAGAATAGGCAAATCCAAAGAAACAGAAAGTAGTTATTTCTAGGGCCTGGGGGCAGGGAGGAACAGAAGGAATGGGAAGTAACTGCAAATAGTTACCGGTTTTCTTTTGGGGGTGATGAAAATAAGTTAGTAGTGATGGTGGCACAACTCTGCGAATATACTGAAAACCACCGAATCATAAAGGATAAATTATATCTCAATGAAGCTACTATATAAAAAACATTTCCCTTCCAGCACTGCCTTGGAGGAGTCCCACATATTTTGATATGTTGGATTTTCATTTCCATTTAATTTTATATATTTTTTAAATTTCCTTTGAGACTTTCTCTTTGATCCACGGATTATCTACCAGCGCTAAAGTTTTATTTCCAAGTGTTCACTGATTTCCCTGTTGCATTTCTGCTGCTGTTTCTTATTTTTTTTTTTTAAGTTTATTGACAGGGAGAGAACACTGTGTGCGCACGCGCACACACACACACACACACACACACACACACACACGAGGGCAAGCGAGGGAGGGACAGAGAGGGAAGGAGAGAGGGAGAGAGCTGAGAATCCTAAGCACTGTCAGTGCAGAGCCAGATGCAGGGCTCGAACCCACAAACCGTGAGATGATGACCTAAGTCGAAACCAAGAGTCAGACCCTTAACCGACAGAGCCACCCGGGCGCCCCTCTGTTACTGGTTTCTAATCTGGTTCCATTCCAGTTAAAGAACATACTCAGCAGAAGAGGGGAGCAGGAAAGGTCAGAGAGATGCAAGATGACACAGACTCAACCTCCCTTTATGGACTTTGAAGGTGGAGGAAGGGCAATATAAACCAAAATAATAGGTACCCTCTAGAAGCTGGAAACTTCCCTCGGTTTACAGCCTGCAAGGAACCTGGACGTCAGCTCTCCAACCCACAAGGAAATAAAATCTGCCAACAACCCAAAGGAGCAAGGAAATGGATCTTTCTGGTTGTTTCATTATCGTTTGCCCACCTTTACAACCGTTTACGGTGGGAAAGCAGGTTTCATAGCCATTAGTCCATCATCATCACAAGTGGAAGCTGTTTGGTTTACCCTTCTGTGTGCTATACTTCACTGTTATTGTTTTTAAGATGTTAAAGGAAGATTAGTATAACATACAGGTAGAATCACCATGGGGCTTATTACCTCCGAGAAATAAAGGTTTACGCCATACCACCAAGTAAATACCACCATTAACAGAGGTAGAAGGGAATACAAAATGGATCTTTAAAAAAATTTTTTTAATGTTTATTTCTGAGAGAGAGAGAGAAAGAGAGAAAGCACAAGCAGGGGAGGGGCAGAGATAGAAGACGACACAGATTTTGAAGCAGGCTCCAGGCTTTGAGCTGTCATCACAGAGCCTGACACGGGGCTCGAACTCACAAATGGCAAGGTCATGACCTGAGCCAAAGTCAGATGCTCAACAGACTGAGCCACCCAGGTGCCCCAAAATGGATCTTTTAAAAAGAACATTATATATACCAATATGGTCTTGTGAGAAGTTACCAAAGCAAGTGTTGTAGATTGCACTCGGATTTTGTCCCCTGCTCTGTAACATTTGTTTCCTCCCAGTACTTTACATAGACTATTTGGAGATGGGGTGTCTGACTGGCTTAGTTGGTGGAGCATGTAACTCTGGATCTCAGGGTTGTGAGTTCGAGCCCCACGTGGGATGTACAGATTATTTAAAAATAAAATCTTTAAGGGGCGCCTAGGTGGCTCAGTCGGTTAAGCTTTTTTGTTTTAATGTTTTTTTTTTTAATTTATTTCTGAGAGAGAAAGAGAGAGAGAGTGTGAGCAGGGGAGAGTCAGAGAGAGAGGGAGATACAGTATCTGAAGCAGCCTCCAGGCTCTGAGCAAGCAGTCAGCACAGAGCCCGATGTGGCTCAGTCCGTTAAGCGTCCAACTTCGGCTCAGGTCATGATCTCAGTTTGTGAGTTCGAGCCCCGCCTCTGGCCCTGCGAGCACAGCTCAGAGCCTAGATCCTTCAGATTCTGTGTCTCCCTCTCTCTCTGCCCCTCCCCCACTTGCACTCTGTCTCTCAGAAACAAGCATTAAAAAAATTAAAAATAAAATCTTGAAGGGGCTCCTGGGTGGCTCAGTCAGTTAAGCATCCAACTCTTGCCTTTGGCTCAGGCCACGATCTCACGGTTTATGAGTTCAAGCCGCGCACTGGGCTCGGCACTGACAGCACAGAGTCTGCTTAGGATTCTCTCTCTTCCACTCTCTGCCCCTCCCCTGCTCATGCTCACTTGCTCTCTCTCTCTCTGTCTCTCAAGATAAATAAATAAAACAAAAAAAATAATAAAACAAAATCTTTAAAAAACAAGAATGGAGACGTAAAATTTAACATGTTTAGTGCATATATTAGAGAATATCAAGATAAATTCCCAGAGGTTCCACACTTAGGAATTCAATGTAATTATTCACAAACTTTGGGGTGTCTTTCTTTGGGATGGCCATGAAGCAGTACATTCACGGATATATGTGAAATGAGGTGTGTTAGGCAGATACATTTTTGGAAGAATTAGCCTGGGGAGTAAAGTATATTCGTGCATCCAACACATATTTGTTGAAACCCTACGGAGCCAGGCACCTTTTTAGGCTCTTGGGAGACATCAATAACCAAAACAGGTGAAGCCCCCCAATCTCATGGAGATTATATTCTAACAAGGGAAGACAGAAAAGAAACAATGGATATAATAACTAGGCAAATTACATGGTATGTAAGAAAGGAAATAAGCATTATGGGGAGGGGGAACCTAGAGCTGGGTAATAGAGTTCAGGAATGCTGGGAATGCGGTGACTGGATGGACAGAGTATTAAATAGGACAGTCAGGGTAGGGCCCCGTTGAGGGGGTGGGTGAGATGTGAACACAGACTTGAGGGAGGCGAGGGAGTGAGTCAAACGAACACCTGAAACAGGTCAGAAGTCCATGTAGGCGCTCCTGGGTTTCCTGCTTGGGCTAACATGGAAGACTAAAATCAAGGTGTGGGCTGGGCTGGGCAATCTCCGGAGCTTCTGGGAAACAATCTGCTTTCAAGTTCATTTAGACTGATGGCAGAATTTAGTTCCTTCCCCTTGTTGGCTGCCAGCCTGGGGCTGCTCTCTGTTTCTAGAGGCTACCTTGATTCCTTGACACACAGCCCCCTTTCCATCGTGAGCAAGCAAGAACACAAGAAACCTTTCTCAGGCTCTAACCTCTGACTTCCGCTTTTGCTACCAGCCAGACAATCCCTGCTTTTTTTTTTTTTTAACGTTTATTTATTTTTGAAAGACAGAGAGACAGCGTGAGCTGGGCAGGGGCAGAGAAAGAGACACAGAATCCGAAGCAGGCTCCAGGCTCCGAGCTGTCAGCACAGAGCCCAATGCAGGGCTTGAAGTCACAAACCGTGAGATCATGACTTGAGCTGAAGTCAGACACTTAACCGACTGAGCCACCCATGAGCCCCTCTCTCTGCCCCTTCTGTGTGCTCTCCCTCTCGAAATTAAAAAAATAAATAAAACACTTTAAAAAAACATTAATTTTTTTTAAAATAAATTTGCAATAAAAAAATCTTCCCACAGAGAGAATTCCAGGCCCAAAAGTTCATGAGTGAATTGTCAGACATTTAAGGAAAAGACAATACCAATCCTAAATATGCTCTTTCAGAAAAGAGAAGGAAACATTTTCTAACTCATTTTTTGAGGCCAGCATTACCTTTCACACCAGTTATCAACTTATTACCTCTCAGCTCCAAATTCACTTTTTGCTTGCTCTATGAAAATGAGTCTGAACCCTTTAAATATTTCCCTTTTGCCAGCTGGTGTAACTTTATGTACGAGAAAAACTGGTTTCCTCTTTACTACTTACTACTCTCAATACGTCTGGCCACCAAATGTGGGTTTTTCTCCCACATTGACCCATTCTCTGAGGACAGCTGGGTGGCCTACAATTCAATTCTATCTGGAGTTAGCATCAGATTGTACACACGAGGGACTCGGTCCCACAAGACTGCCCTATTTACGATGCCCATCACAAGTCTGCCTATAGATTCCGACCACCCTGTCCTCGGGTTTGATAATTTGCTAGAACAGCTCACAGAACTCAGGAAAAGAGCTGGACTATTACTCATTTTATTGTAAAGGATACAGCTCAACAACGGCCAGACTGATGAGATGTACAGGGAAGGCTGTGAGGGAATCAAGTGCACCCATGCATGGCCTTTGGCGGGGCACACCACCTGCCTGGCGTGTGTTCACCAACAGGAGACTCTCCAAATCCCCTTGCTTAGGGCTTTCCGTGCCAGTTTCCTTCTGTAGGAAGACTGATCAAATCATTGGCCACTGATTGGCTCATCCTCCAGCCCTCTCTTCCCAAGGTCAAGGGGGTGGGGCGGACCAGTCTAATCACTACAATCACGTGGGAAGTTCCTCTGGCAACCAGCCCCCCCTCCTTAGGGACTTTCCAAAAGTAAACTCAATGGGGTGCCTGGGTGGCTCAGTCAGTTAAAAACCTGACTCTTGGTTTCGACTCAGGTCACGATCTCACAGTTTGTGGGTTCAAGCCCAACATCGGACTGCTCCGTGCTGACAGTGTGGAGCCTGCCTGGGATCTCTTCTCTGTGTCCCTCCCTGCTCAATCTCTCTAAATAAAGAAAAAAACTTAAAAGACAAAAGTAAATTTAACATACACTTGGGTGTGGTTGAAAGAGGCTTGTTAGGAATAAACAAAACGCATTCTTCTGTCCTTTATCACTATGGAGCTGTTTCAGGAACTGGGGACAAAAACCAAATAGAATAAAATGTGCATCTTTATCACTCCAGAGTGATAAAGAGTTTCAGTTTCAGGAACTGGGGATGAAGACCAAAAGCCGTCTTTTTGTTTTGTTTTGTTTTAAAGTTTATTTATTTTGAAAAAGAGGCTGCAAGTGGGGAAGAGGCAGAGAAAGAGGGACGACGTGGGGCTCAAACTCATGACACATGACCACGGACACGAAGTCGGACACTTAGCGGAGCCACCCAGGCGCCCCCAAAAGATACACTTCTTAATATATCACAATACATTAGGTTTGGTCAGCAAAGGGCATTAGAGACACTGCAGGAAGAAAAAGGGTTTTGTTTCTGGGTTCAGGTATGCTTGCTTGGAAGGCTCTTACAAGATGTGCTCCCCCAGCCTGGGCAACTGCGCAGGTATGGGGCCCACAGGGAGGGTGGGCTTCTCCAGTCCCAGGCCCATACTGGGCTCAGAGCCTGTTCAGGGTCCGGCTCCCGCATGGGCTCCCGCAGCACGCAGGGCGCAGCGGCTTCCCCAGAAAGCTGCCCAGGCACCTCTGGTGAGACCCAAGAACCACCACCTCCAGTACCCTGGAAAATCGTTCTAGTAAGTTCTGTAAGGTTGGGGGCGGGGAGGGTGGGGAGAGGGACTCCCATTCAATAGGGGACAGCCAGGCCTCTCCAACAAGGTGTAGATTTCAGCCGTGGGGTGATCACTGCCCTTGGCAGGAGCGAGGGAGCTGTTCCTGGAGCACTCACCTCATCACGGCCTTCGGAGTGGTGGCTCGTATACACTGTACGTTGCTGTAAGCTAATCTGTTATTCTATTGATATTCTTTTCTTCTTAAGAGTTCTCTCCTCAGCAATCCTTCATTTTCCTATCCGTGTTAAATTTTCTATAAACTTGCCCTTCCAACTACCGTGTGGCTTCTCTTCTGATCGAGTATCAGCCCTATGACCACAAGAAACCAGGTTTGTTTTTTTGAGTTGTTGTGGAAGTTCTGATTCTCAGACTGTGACTTGAGCTGAAGAGTTCATGGACTTGGGCTTGTAATTTCTTCTTTGTAAGCTTTCAAATGAACTCCAAAGAATGCACCCAACACTACAGTCTTTCTGGTCACCTTCCTGGTACGAGGGTTAGGCAGCAAGCACTTGGGCTCCCCAAGCACGAATTCGTCATGCTGCTCCTGCAGCTGTGGGTCGCCAGCAGCCCATCTCCCATTTGCAAGTAACACCGCTAAAGCCCAAAGACACCAACAGACCAATCCCCCGATCCTGCTTCGGTGGGTCCATCTCCAGTTACCATCCCAGGATCTATCTCTAGGGCAATACAGTGTATGTTTAGGTCCAGTCAGAAGTCAAGTTTCTCCTATGAAAGGGCGCTGACTGATAAGGAACAGGACCCTGCAACCTGGAATGGAGACGTGGGTTTGGAGCCAGATGACACGGACAGGCTGGGTCTCCCTTGCGAGCTGCAGCACCTCGCCCTACAAGGTCTGCAGAATCAGCCTTCCTCTGCTTATAAATCCCATGATGACCTCAACCTGGGGCAGACTCCTCACAAGGGGATGCTAGTCTCCATGAAGACCCACGACCGCCTCCCACGGCCACTAGAGTTCCACGGCCAAGGTCAAATCTCAGCCTGCTTCGTCCAGGCGGCCGGGCGTACACTACATCCTCGGAAGGAACACGCACCATTCAATGCTATAGTTAGAAGCAATGGACTACCCTTGTCACACGGGCCAATCTTCAAAGCAAGGAGATGAGAAGTTACGAGCAGTTATTTAACACAATACTGTGGCAATGAAATCAATTAAAAATGCACGCATATAAAACATCGACATCCATTAAATGCCTTAGATGCCTGCCACTGGGGAGGGGCAGATGGTGAACGGGAGTAGGAATGGGAATAAAATGTGAAAATAAAATCAGAAGGGCCCTAGTATGGATTAATCACCATAGTGTACCGAAAAAAACGGAGGACTAGGACTCAGGGAGAAAAAGGAAGAACCTTGGCTTGTAATAGGGACTTCCTGTCCTTGACAAGATTCTAACATAAGGCGCTGGGCTCCCTCCCCCGATCCCAGCCCCTAAGAGGACATACAACAGGAAAACCGACAGATGATGATGAGCTCTACTACTTATGTGGCATTTACCATGCGCCCAGCGCTATTAACTCATTTAACCCTCGCGCTAGGAGGCAGATGCTATTATCTTCTCTTTACAGGTGAGAGTACAAGTACACAGAGGTTTAGTAAATTGCCTAAGGCCACACAGCCGGTAATGCTGGAGTTCCAAGTCCAATTCTAGATAGTCTAGATAAAAGTGAGGAGCACCTAGAGACTGGAGAAGGTGAGTCTCCAGCAAGGATGAAGGTCAGGGGAGCATGGCCTAAAATAGAACAGAGGCAAGCACCACAGAGAGGCCAGAGAAGAAATTTCTAACTGTGCCTTTTTTTCTCCCCCAACATTACTCTGGAAAGATATTCTCCTCCTCACCACGGCAGGACAAAGAATGGCGCTGCCCAGCCACCTGGAGATGGGTCACATTAAGGAGGCACTGAAGCCACTACTGTGGGGACCATGCTCGTGTGTGAGCACGGGGCCCAGCCCCTCCGCCACACGTATACAGCGAGACCCCAACCTTCTGGATCAGACCAGTAAATCCACTGTACACCTTCGAGATCGGAATTTGGGCAAGATTTCCTTGAGGTAGCTATCTGACTAGCCCAAGAGGAAAACCCTAAAGGCACTGGCATCGGGGTCCCCCAACAGCCCCCACAAGTGAAGCTCAGAGCTGAAAAGCCCTCAGACTTTACAAACAGGTTCATCCCCTGCCCCTTATAATGAGAAGCACAAAACCAAGTATTTCCACTTATTTAAGAAAGCCTCTAACAGGGACGCCTGGGTGGCTCAGTCGGTTGAGCATCCAATTCTTGATTTCAGCTCAAGTCATGATCTGCGGGTCCCGAGTCTGAGCCCCACATTGGGCTGAGTGTTGCCTGGGGTTCTCTCTCCCCCTCTCTGCCCCTCCCCTGCTCTCTCTTTCAAAATACACATTAAAAACAGAAAGCCTCTAACAGAAGATGGGAGTTTGAGGCAAAAAGCAGAAACAAGAAACCAGCAAACAATTGCTTCAAGGAAGAAACACATTCTACAGAAAAAAGACTTAAAACTTAGTTCTCTTGAGTCCGCTTACAATACCCAGCGACAAAAATTAAGATCAGACACATTACTAAAAAACATACAGTAATGGGCCTAGGTTATACATTGTTCCTACATTGACAGAGAGGCAGGAATCCAATGAAAGGGTCGTCTTTTCAACACACATTAGAATAAATGATATTCCTATTTGTAAAAACTTGCAACTCTTACCTCACCAAAGGGGGAAAAAAAAAATCAATTCAAAATGAATTTATAGACCTAACGAAGTTAAAACTACCAGACTTGTAAAAGATACGTACCAATGTTCATCTCTTCAGTTTGACAACTGCACCACAATGTAAGATACTAAAATTAGGGGAGTCTAAGTATAGGAGATAAAGGAGCTCTAGCCTATCTTTGCAACTTTTCTGTAAACTTAAATTTTCTTTAATGTTTTTTGTTTATTTCTGAGAGAGAGAGAGAGAGAGAGACAGCATGAGCAGGGGAGGGTCAGAGAGAGAGAGGGAGACACAGAATCTGAAAGAGGCTCCAGGCTCTGAGCTGGCTGTCAGCACAGAGCCCGATGCGGGGCTCGAACCCAGGAACCGTGAGATCATGGTCTGAGCCAAAGTCGGACACTTAACCGGACTGACCAACCCAGGCGCCCTTTTTCTGTAAATTTAAAATCCTCCCAAAATAAAGTTCATTTAAAAAAAAAAAAGTGCTCAGCATTAGTCATCAGGAAAATGCAAATTAAAATCTCACTGTTATACCACCTCATCCACCCACTAAAATGGGTAAGAGGAAATAGATCAACAGCAGCGAATGTTGGAAAAGCAATGAGAACGTTCATTAATTGCTAGGAGGGCAGAAAATGGTACGCTATTGAACACTAGTCAGCAGTTTAAAAATTAAACACATATAGTCCATTGTATTACCTCATCAATTCCACTCCAAAATGTACCCAAAAGAAAACGACACTATATGGCCAAGACTTACACGTTACTCATAGCAACATTATTCATAATCATCCAAAGATGAACTCCAGACGTCCATCAACAGAACAAGCAAAGTATACACTGAACTCTACACTGGAGTTCTCGCATCAAAAAGGAACTGATACAACTACATGGACAAATCTCAAAAACATGCTGAGAGCAGCTAGACACAAAGTACACAGCAGCAAGATGCAAGATTTAACATAATGAAGTCCTAAATATGCAACTACATCCTACAACAATAGAAACCAGGTTAATGTTTCTCTGGGCATGGGAGATACGGACTGGTAAGGGACACATGGGAACTTTCTGGAGGGTGGGAGCTATTCTGGGTCTTGAATGGGTAAACGGGGTCTTTTTCAAGACTGATCACACAGTGCATCTCACTGTAAATCATATATACTTTTAAATACAAATGGTACTCATTCATCAGGGATCTACAAATTTAAACAATGAGATACGACGTACCCACCAGGATGGCTGCATTTAAAAAGCACCAAATACAAGGAAGCCTGGGTGGCTCCCGGGTTAAGCTCAGGTCATGATCTCGTGGTTTGTGAGTTCCAGCTAGCCCTGTATGGGCTCTGTGCTGACAGTTCAGAGCCTGGAGCCTGCTTCAGATTCTGTGTCTCTCTGCCCTTTCGCCACTTGTGCTACCTCTCAAAAATTTGTATAGGAGGAATTTAATGGAGGACCATGGGGGAGAAGGGGGGGAAACGGTGGGGGAGACGGAGAGGCAAACCATGAGACTCTTGAATGCTGAGAACAAACTGAGGACTGCTTGGGGGGCGGGGGGAGATGGGCATGGAGGTGGGCACTTGTGGGGATGAGCACTGGGTGTTATACAGAAACCAACATGACAATAAACTATTTGGGGAGTAAAAAAAAACATGACGAAACTGAAAGAAAAGCACCAAATACGGATACTGTCAGTGTTGGTGGCCAAGTAAAATGTTCAAACTTTGGAGAAACATCTGGCAATTTCTTATGAAAGAAGTATCTACCCTACAATCCAGCAATTCCACAATTCATCTCATTGTGTTCAGACTTAATTAGAATATTCACAGCAACTTCATTAATAGCCAAGAGGTGAGAAAGTTCCAGGTCTCCATCAATAGGCCAACTATACCACGCTTCTACCTGGCAAGAAACGAACAGATATACCTGCAGAATCTCAAATGCGTTTTGCTTAAAAAATTAAAAAAAAAAAAGCTTTATGCAAGTATCCACTTTTATGATTGCATTTATTCTAGAATAGGCAAAACCTCCATCTTTGAGGAATGAAGGCAATCGTCTGTGACAAAGGTCACAAGGGACCTTGGCTTGGGTGATAGCAATGTTCTCCATCTTGATAGTGCACACATATTTAAAACAAATCTCGGGGCGCCTGGGTGGCTTAGTCGGTTAAGCGTCCGACTTTCGCTTAGGTCATGATCTCGCGGTTCGTGGGTTCGAGCCCCGCGTCGGGCTCTGTGCTGACTGCCAGCTCAGAGCCTGGAGCCTGTTTCAGAGTCTGTTATCTCCCTCTCTGGCCTCCCTGCTCACGCTGTCTCTCTCTCCTAGAAATAAAAGATTAAAAAAATCTTTAAAACAAATCTCATGATACGTGCATTATTTAAAACAATTTAAATCACAATTTTAAAAATTCATCTTCAAAAATTTGTAAATATTGAGATGATCTTTAAGGAAGTGGAGTGATGCGCGCAACTTAAAATTGATGGGAAGGGGGCGTTCAGGTGGCTTAGTCGTGCCAAGAGTCCGACTTTCGCTCAGGTCATGATCTCACGGTTCGTGGGCTCGAGCCCGTCGGGCTCTGCGCTGACTGCCAGCTCAGAGCCTGGGAGCCTGTTTCAGTCTGTGACTCCTCTCTCTCTCTGACCTCCCCTGCTCACGGGAAGGCTCTCTCCTAGAAATAAAAAAAAAAAAAAAAATTGATGGGAAGGACTAGTTCTTCTAGAACTGGTGTGGAGCTAATTTACTTACGGGTCAATACTTACGGCCTTTTCTGCCGTCCTAGTGTTCAGCATTCCTAAGTGAGGACTTCTGTCCAACGGACTATGTAACCCAAATCCAAGTTCTAGGTGCAGATGAAATTAAGGCATGTAATGGGGACCCACAAAAATGGAGGCTGTCCCAGCGACCTGGGCCAGGTCACACACCTCAATGTCAGATGTCTAGATGCATTCACAGGAAATCTAAATTCTCAAGCACAATCCTACTTAGTTTTACCCTAGAAAATAGGGCTATGTAGCCAATCGTGCCTCTTGAAAGGCTCTATGAAACGCACTCCTGCCCCAAACCCCACTGGGAGCAGTGCCTGTTTGAGGTACTACACTCCAGTCCATGGGTGGCCTTCCTCTGAATAAAGGACACAGGGGACCAGGGCAGGAATGAGAAGTACATACAATAGACGAAAGCAGAGAAAGTGTACAGAAGCACGTGAATCCTCTGGAGCCGTGAAGAGCATTGCTGAAAGTCCAAATTGGGAGTTGCTACCAAACGGAGCTACTGGCCCGGTTTCCCCCCCACTCCTCGCCCCCGCCAAGAGTTAAGCAGTATAACCCCCAGAGTACATGTCTGCCCACGTAGGGCAGAGATTAAACAGACTCCCCTCATTTACCTGGAGAGCCACACCTGAAGCTCACTCCCCTAATATAAAAGGGGCCTAGTTACAGAACAGGCCATCTTGGGGACTACGTTCCAAGGCAACGACTCAAGGGCCCAAAGTGCCTGACTAGAGTGTGGAGGAGGGGGAGACATGGGCAGATCTTATGGAAAAGCTGCAATTCCTTATTACAAAAATAATAAAGAACCCAGGGGCCACAAAATATGCATGTTCGGTTTTATTAAGTTTCAAATACAAAACATTCCAAAAAGAGAAAAGTGATCTAGAATATCTAAGTTCTATATTCAACTACCAGGTCAACAAAACATTGTCATTGTTTCTTTTACAACCAGTATAAAGCCAGAAGACTCCAGATGGATTCTTTTCCCAACGGGAGAAATTAAGTCGGCTGGGTCAGTAAACTATGTGCCAACAGCTGAATGGTCACTTGGGTATGCTTAATTTGAACCTCGTATCAATGATCACTAGGGTTTAATTTCTATGTTCTACATTATTTTCCAGGTATCTAAATAAAATCTCCAGAGCCCAAGGCATCAGAAGCATAATCTCACATACTTCACATGACAGGATTGAGGAAGACAGCTATGTTAAGTGCCAACAGCTAATTTGGGCAACACCCTCATCGCGGTCTGGGATTAGGAAAGCCTGTCCGCAGAGGGTTCGATTTCTGGAATTATTTCCCACAACTGCAAAGATCAAAGATGACAGCACTGATTTTACTACGAAGAAAAAAATCTTAGAGGAGTTGAGTTGGTTTTTCTAACCCAACTACTCAAATCTGTTTCCTTTGGAAACATTAGCTTTTTTATATTACCGGCTTTAGTCTCCAACACAATCGGTTTGTTTCCAAGACAGGTTGGGGGGGAGGGTTAAAGCAGGCTTACAAAACAATACAGTTGAAAAAAAAAAAAAAGAAGATAAAGCCAAGGGGCTCACTTTTGTTTCCAGTTTTTAAAGTGTGCTTTCAATCATTTTAGCTAGGGTTCCAGTTCCTTTAGTTTGCGGACACTACTCTCCTTTGTTTTCTGACCAAACCTCACTTCTGGATAAACCTCACCAAAATGTTCCGCTTGCTGAAAAAAATCAAGCAGTTTACCGGATAAAGAGTTACCACTTATGCCTTTCATTTTTCTACTTCAACTTTCTGACAGTAATTAGCAAGTTCTCAATTGCAGAGTTGTCCCCCGGGACTTTAACAAAATGAAAGCCAAACTTGTAAAAATCCACCTAAAGAACCACAAGAACTTACTACCTCCACTTACCAATTTCCTTAACTGCTCCCCTTTATCTGGTCAATTACTTTAAGTAGCTGCCACTCCCTAGTTAAGAGTGCTAACCAACACTGACGCCTTCCTTCCTCAGATCCTCGGGAAGCCTCGAAGGCAAAAACTCTACTGCCTTCACCAAACCAATCCTGGTGGGTGCTGCTTATGCAACTGTTGTGCCTTATCGACAATCAGCGTTCTTCTGCTTCAACAACTCTGTAAAATGAAAAGCATGTGATCAGGTCACAAGATATTTATTGCTTTATACTGGAAATTACTCCCCTCTTACCCATTCTGTAAATACACGCTTTGTAACAGGCAACAGAACATTTCCTTTAAGTTGCAAGCTCTAAAATGCAACCATAAATACTCTTTACGATTCTTGTATGCCTTCGGTAATATTTTAAAAGCATGTCCTCATTATGCTGGTGACGTTACTCTTAAGAGGGAACTTAGACGCAGCGGCATCTGTTCTCCCTTCAGTCCATCTGTACTGTGGCTGAGGAGGCACGAATAAAATGGGGATCCTCTTAGAAAATTCACGGGAGCAAGCTTGAACCTCCTCTAAATGAAGCCTGGTCACCTACCACCACACGAACTGTACAGCTCCAGTCAACAACTGCTTATGGAGACCGTATTAGCAAGCTTTAGAATACATTCCAAAGGAACAAATGCAGGGCACGAAGAGGTACAAATTTCTAGTCATAAATACAGATGGAAAGTACAGTACAACGTGGGCGGGGGACGACTAAGGGGCATCTGGTGGCTCAGTTAAGCATCTTGAATTTGGGCTCACTCAGGTCATGAGCTCACAGACTATTTAAGATCAAGCTCTCACGTCTGCGCCTGCTTGGGATTCTCTCTCCCTCTCTGCCCCTCCCCCACATTTGCACATACACTCTCAAACTTAAAAAAAAAAAAAAAAAAAAAGGCTAAGAATATGGCCTGAGCCACTGATGGAAACCTGTTTAACCTTCCTCCAGTCTAATGGAGAACTTGACACACCAGAAGCACATTACAACAGTTAAACTTTATCCTAATCCACAAGTTAGGTTACCCCCCCCCCCGACATCACAGAGAATTTACAAGTATCACAGCTATGCAAACAGGCAAAGCTACATTATTTACGCCTATAAATGGGCCACGGCATTTGAAACTTACCTTATCATTTGATTTCTCGAGCTGCGAGCTTTATCTACTGTGAATAAATCAGCACTCCAACCACAAGGACCAAAATCCTCAACCTGTAAAAATGAAACAGGTAAACTAGTTATCTCTCTTAAAGGAAACTCTTCCAAAACTTGCCTACAACTGCTCTTTTCCAGAAAGAAAAGGCAAGTTCAGACTTGCAGTTTAACGTTATTTCATGTTCTACTAATTCTCTTAAGTGGTGGAAGATTCACTGGCTTGGGATGGACTGGAATGGCTTAAAATGGTTAAGTCGCATGGCTTATGGATTTTCTTTCTGTTCCAATGGTGCACTGCCATGTTCAATCCATAAGTTGAACGGACAAAACTTATTTGAAGGAATAAGTGCAGTGTAAGGATTTTTAGTTGGAGGTCTTCAAGTTTACTATATTCAAGAGCATCTTTTTCAACTTCATGGCTGGACCTGGGTCATGCTGCCTCAGGTTTTGCTTTTTAAAGACCACTTGCAATAGATTTTTCTCCATACAGTGTAGTTCCATAGAACTAAAAACAAGTCAGGCATCCAACTAAATGTCAAGTTTGCAATGGCTTACCGGGGCAAGAAAGTGGGACCCCAAACTTAGGCCATTTCCTATATTGACTACAAGGCTACTTTGAAAAATGTTAAAACATATGAAGCATGTTTAAAGGTCTTCATCAAAAATACTTTAAAAAAAGAAAAAGGCACCCCCCCTCCCGAGCCCCAGATCCACTACTGGTAAACAGCTGTATTATTATTAAGGCCTTTAAGTGTCATACATGCTTTAAGAAAAAAAAAAAAATCCATGTGTTGAATTTGGAGGACTTCTAATATGCTATCGAACACTTTGTTTTTCCAAAAGGTTTTTTTTTTTTTTTACATCTAGAAAGCATTTCCATTGCCATGAGGTACAGTATGTCTCACTGTACTAGGAGGAAGTAAGTGTTCAATCTCGACTTAGACGGAAAAACTAGTTTGCTTTGCTTACCATCTTTGCTGTTTCACAGGCATTTGATGCTTTAAATCTGATGTGGAATGCTGATAGATTCACTTTTTAGAAGTCATAAGCCTTTGAGAAGTTGGAGATAACTTCATTGCTTATCTATTTTCTCCTTTGCAATCAAGCTGTTCCTTAAAAGTGAGACACTACAGAGTTGCAAAAATTTGAAACAGTAAGAGCAAGCACCGTTTGCAGCTTCATGGTTGGTTTTGGCCAAACGTTTTATTTAGTATTCTGTAGTTGCTTAACACACACTTAAATGGTCTTACTGGGGGAGGGGAAAGGGGAGGTTCTTGTAGATTCCCAAGGAAATGTCAGAAAGGCAAAATATGGCCAGCATTATTATCCATTTGCTTTTTTGGATTTACTGGGTGAATAGCACTTTCCTTACATAAAAGCATCTGATCTCAGGTTTTTCATACTGAGAACATGGAGATTTCAGTTTGAAGACACTCTGAAATCCTACGAGTAGCATACCCCGACCACCCTCTAATAGCTAGCTTGTTTGTATAGGCAGGATTTTCCACCTCTCCATTTTAGATGGCTAGATGTTTGTGGAAGGTCCTAGAATTGCTTGCCTCATTTACTGGGAAAAAAATCAAGATATAGGAAGTGACCTCTAGGGACACTTTAACTTGGAAAATTACAACACTAGTACACATGTCAAGTCTTAAACACATTTAACATTTGCTTACTGAAAGCAATGTCATAAACTCAAATAAGATTAACAGGTTTTACTTTTTTTTTTCCCTCACAAGAACATGAAAATTATGGAAGGGGAACTTAACAGGAAATTTAAAAAAACGTAACAACAATTTTTCCTTTTAGTAGTCCTTGGGTAGTTATGACAGAAAAGGTTCCACTTTTTTTGTTTGTTTCTTTGAACGGGAATTTTGGTCCAAAGTTTTGCTTTGTTTTTAATATCTGCTTCTGCCTCCCCCTCTATCAGATCGGCTTCCTCCACGGCCACCACCTCTTGGTGCTCCGCGGCTTGAACTGCTGTAGGAATCGCGTGGAGGAGGGTACCCCCTTTCCATAGAAGGGGGAAGCCCTCTTTCTTGTCTGCCAACCCGATCGCGACCACTTGAGTAGAGATCACTTCGGCTGCTTGAGTAACTGTCTCGACTTCCACCATATCCGTCCCGTGAGCTGCTGTAATCGTCATAGCGACTGCTTCCACCATAAGATGGCGGGGGCCCTCGTGTGGGTGGAGCACTACGTGAGTTACCTGCAGGGTCAATGGTCAGGTAATATGGCAACGCTATAAATTGTATATATACAACATTTAAATCTGAATTTACAGAATTCTTGTATTAAACGTTTACTGTCTTAACCGGGAGGTTTTAAACTCTGCCATTGCTGGCCATTAACAGGGGTTTGCTCATCTGCTGAGATACGGAAATGGATGGGTTTTAATGTCTGTTTTGAAAAGACTGAAGACGGTGTGTATTTCAAGAGGATATTCCAGACCGCTTGTTATTTTATAGTAGACACTCAGACACTTTCCAGTGACAAGTTGCAATTTTGAACTGTAGACTTTCCTTCATATTGCAATGGTAAACATTTGATCTTGTTAATAAAATTTTTAAAATTGTATTTTCACTGTTGGGGGAAAACACATAAGGCTGCCAATTTAAGCAAGCAAAATCCCCTCCAAAGCAAGCAAACAGCCTCAAAAAGAAAACAAACTTAGAAAAAACAAAAGCCCCTCACAAAACTAGGAAAAGCCCAGCTGATAAAGTTACCCCTTGAAAGCAAGCAAATATCCCTTAAAAAGCAAGCACCACACAGCCTAGTAACGTGGCTCATGAACCTAAAAACTCAAGCTGGTGATAGTCAAAGACCCTCAACCAGTATCTTACCATAACTCTCATAGGAATCTCTGTAGGAGCCTCCACTGGGATGATCCGAATAGTCTCGATCACGACCATAGCCATCTCTATCACTAAAGAGAAAAACGTGTAAGTCATGGGGATGGCTTTTTCGAGCAAAAGGAGTCACAAGCTGTGGCTGGCAGCAGAATCACGTTACCTATAGCCTCTTGATGGGTAGTCATCACGTGAACTGGAATGACCATAATCACGGTAAGTATAATCTCTCGGTGGTGGGGCATAATCTCTTGTATCACGAGAACTTGGGTAATCTCTGCTCGAATAGCTACAAAAGCAAAAAATCAACTCAGATCACACTTTTGACAAGGTCTCTCTTCACCGGAAACTATGGAGACACCCTCCATGACCCCTGTCCATTACCTGTCTTTCGTAGAATATCCATCATCTCTTGGGGACAAATACACATCTCTACGCGAGGGCAAGGGCTCCCTTCGAGGCGGGCCTCCATAGCTGTCTCTTCCACGTGACACGGGAGCTGAAGAAAAAATAATCATTTTTAAAAACAGCCCAAGCAGGAAGCTAAAATGCGACTTTACATTCAGATCACGAAAAGGAGGGGAGTTCATCCAGATAGGACAGTACAGAACTCAAGTAGTCTCGGTCTAAAATCTCCTATTCACCACTCGCCTCTTTGGTGCATATTAACTTCACGTACCTACATCAATTACCCCGAGTCGAGGAGTCAAATTTCATAAGCCACCTTTTCTACTGAACGTTTTTATTTTAGACCATCATTTTCTAAGTCCCTTATCAACCATGTGCGGTGTCATGGTGGCAGAATGGGTTATTCTAAAAACTCCAGCATTTACCTCTTCCTCCCATTCCACTGCTGCTGCGAACTGGTCCTGAAGGGGCTGATCTTTTAGGGGGAGGACCGCCACTTCGTGGTGGTGGTCCTCTTTTTACTGGGAGTGGTCCCCTGGAAGAACTCATGTTAAAATTCATGGAATAACCACCATCATCTACATTAAAATAAAAAAGAAAAGCCCATTAATCATCACAAGAATCGTTAAGAAGCTGTACAAATTTTCTTTGCTCGATCAAGAATGACCATTTTCTGTTTAGTTGCAGGGTCTTGCTTTAGTTTTCACTTGGACAAGACTACCGAGCCAAGGGGAGTCTATCCAGACTATCAACAGAACGGTAGTCCTTAAATTGCTTCAAAGAAAAACACAAACGGTTTCATTTCTATATACTTATTAAGACCTAGATCAAAATGTTTCTGAAAAGTTTTCTGCAACTTTTCCCCAGGAACCACCTAGTTTTGTTTCCCATTGTTTATTTGTTTTCATATTTAAATCATCTCTATGCCCAACGTGGGGCTCAAATCTCACGACCCCAGAGACCTGGGGCTTTGAGCCAGCTAGTTGCCCCATCCTTTTTTTTTTTAAACACTAACATAATGACTTCTAGGTCTAAGTCATAAGGACTTTGAGAAATGCGCAAAGTGTTCTCAGTATCAGATAAAGCCTTTACACAAGGGCTTAACCAATGCACCCATTGGTGTGAGGCTTGCAGTTCCTAAATTCCACACCAAGCCTGGGGTAGACCCACGTCATTACCCATGTGCCCTCCACGTGAGGGAGGTCCCCTGGTTCCTCCACTGCCTCCTCTTCCGCCCCTAAGGCCTCTGGGAGGGCCTCTGCTTCTTGGAGGTGGAGGTGGTCCACGTCTGCCACTTTCAAATGACGGTTTAGTGGCTTGTTCTACCTTGATGGCTTTTCCATCTAAGGACTAAACAACATGAAAATGTAATTCCATCAACAGGGAAAGGAAACTCGCGGATCCATTCACTATGCATCGTGACGCCAATGCACCCTTTATAATTAAGTTTACAGGTAAATTTTGCTCATTACAGGGTAGTTTTCCCATTGCCAGTTTTTTAGGAGGACACTGAGGAGCTGAACCCCAACATAAGGTCCACTGCACTGGCCCATAAAATATAAAAGGCCAGTCAAGAGAACAAACTGGTCACCGGAAAGCCAAGTTTTCAAGTAGAGAATGTATAGAATCACACGCTATTCTGAACTGAAACACTTTAAGAGCATAATCCACAACTTTGAAACCACAAACGGTTAAGGGTAGATGCTTCTAGAAAGGTATACCCTCAAACACAATTCAACAAAGGTACCCTCGACCAGATTTCAAGAACGCTGCTCATTTATGCACTAGGAATCGGGACCACTGTGCAATCTCACCTTTCCATTCATGTCTCTGGCTGCATCCTTAGCATCTGCGGGGCTTTCAAAGGTGACAAAAGCAAATCCTCTTGATTTGTTGGTTTCACGATCTTTCATCAACAGAACTAAAAAAGTTTTGGGTGGGGGAGGGAGTGTTACTCTAGTTCTAACAAAATGACCAACGTGAGCCTATAAAATGCAAGCTCAGAACTTCTTAGAGGACAAAATGTATCATGTCAGACAATCAGCATAATCAAATTCATCACAGCTCACATTATGAATTACTAACAGCTCCACCTCTGCCTTCAGATAACTCACCTTCCACTATTCGTCCATATTTGCCAAATACGGCTTCAAGAGCTTTCTCATTTGTTTCTGTATTGAGGCCACCAATGAAAAGCTTTCCTGGGCGATCTGCTTCAACCATTTTTTCCCCCTGGTGAGAGTCTGTTGAAGAAGAACAGTATTACCCTCCCTAGAAAAAGTTCAAGTTTATAGGACACATGTATTATTTACTGACGCCATCTTTGTCATATACCATAAAATTATCATTCCTGAAAACCTGAAGACCCCAAAAGCATTCTTTTCTTCGAAACGTCAGCAGGAAACCAATAAGGTTAGTCATAGCGCGGTTTGCATTAGACTAGTGAATAGGGCCAACTTCTGTCTCCATCCTTAACCCACCTTGGCAATTCTAATCAATTCCAGTTTTAATCCTACACGTGCTGCCTTTTAACGATCACATCCAGATTACCCTGACGGCTTTTTAAAGTGTAGAGCCTCACTCAAGGTCACAGGCCAGACGGAGGACCTCTTCCAAGAACTTTGCCTTTCCTCGTTAGGATTCCCTCCGTCAATCTAAGCAGAAATTTCAAGTTTAAGCCAAGTTAGAGGTCCCCTTCTCCACCAAGCCCCTGCCAGGCCGAAAAGGTTTAGAAATAAAGATTTCGGCATCGTTTCATAATAACGGAAGGTGGAAGCGCGCATCGTATCCCTAAGCACTCCATGACTGCAGCAGAATCCAATTAAAACCCGTCATTAAAAAGCGCGTGGAAAACACAAAATGGCGACACTTGGATCCAACCCAGAAAAGCCTACACTGGTCAAGGGGAGTAACTTTCGCTATCGGCAGTGGCTGGGAACAGTCAGAGGGCTTCCTCTCCAAGGCCGCCAATGAACAAGGACCCGCGTAAAAGCGCACGTGCCCATCCGTAGCGCCAGCGCCATCCCAATGCAGGTACCGCGGTGGCGCGGTCTGTGCTCGTCCCGTCCCAACCCCGACCTCCGCCACCACCTCCGCAGGCGACAGCCAAACTTTCTCGCGAGGCACCCGACGCAACGCAGCCCCCCACGTCTGTTTCCCCCGGACACGCTCAGATTTAGCGAAATAGGTCGGCACCTTTCGGTTCTTAAAATGGCGCCCGCCACCCCCCCATCTCCGGGGAGATAATCCCAAGTTCTAAGGTGGCAAGAACTTACGCGCAACGGGGCGAAGGAAAGGGCAACACGTACCGGAGGGCTGACGACGGGTCCAAGCTCCTACGAGCTCGCCGGCAGGGGCTTCGTAGCAGCTCAGCACGAGGGACGGCCGCCGGCTCCGAGAACGGAAGAGGGAAGCCGCTAGCACTACTGCGCAACGAGGGCGAACAAAGGAGACAGCAAACTTTATACTGCCCGGGAACGAGGCTGAAGGACCCGGATGGAAACCGAGCTTAGAATTTGAAACGCTGAGGGAGGGCGAGCGGTTCCCAGCCTGCCCATTGGCTGCCTCCTCTATCATTCACTCCTCGCTCCTCCCCTTTCCCCAGGCCCTCCGCGTTTTGGCCGGCGCCTGTTTCTAACCGTTTCCCCAACCCCCACCCGTGCGCCACAAACCCGCGTTTTTGCTTTCCGCTAATATGGTTCACGGGTTGCCTTTGATGCCGGTCTGAAATTTATTGCGTGTTCGGGGCGGGCCGGGCACGGTGCTAAACTTTGCAACCATTAGCGCATTTAATCCTCAAAACAACGTGATGAAGCTACATACTCCTAACTATGCTAATTTTATATAAACGGGAAACAAAGAAGTTTAGGTAATAAAATAGATCTTCCCGAAATACTTCAACAAGACTTTCTAGTGGATGGGGACGATTCTGATAAGTAAATGTCATTTGGGGAAAAGAGTACGAAACCGCGGGCAGGTCGTTCCTTCGTATAGAACAATTACTGAACACCTACTAATAAATGGCAGGCTCTGGGTTAGGCTGTCAGCATACAACCCAGAACGAGGGAGACGAGGGCAAGACACTTCAAAGGTAAAGCGACCGAATAAAATACAGGACGCACCGTAAAGTTTCAATTTCAGATACTGCTTCTCAGGTATATCCCACAATCATACACAGAACAACTCCCATGTTTCTCTAATTCAAATGTAACTGGCCATTGTGTATTGTAGCTGCAGCAATCTCGTGGTGGGGGATCACAAAAATTAATTTTCTGATTTATTTAAAAACAAAGTTTTAATACAGTTAACGAAACAATTACATATTGTGATTGGTGCCAAGGAGGAAGCAAACTAGGTGTTTGGTGGACGATATATGGGAGACCGAATTCGATATTAGACGTCACATCAGATCGGAATGGAGAAAAGCCAGCTGTGGGAAAGCTTTTCAAGAAGAGAGCGGTAAGTGCAAACTGGAGGAGAAGAGTGTGCACCAGCAAGAGACAGAAAGAGATCCAGGGTGACAGGAATTGTAGGGTCTACAGCGAGAGCCAAGTTAGAAGTAGGCAAAATCTTCGAGTCCATTAAAAGACTGCAGGGGGTTTAAGTGTGGAAGAAGGAGCACCACTGGGGGGTGTGTGAACAGACCTTGAGAGAGAGGATGGGGGACTTGAATTAGGGTGGTGGCAGAGGAGACGGGGAGGAAGGTGTGTGTGGCAGGTAGCATGGACAAGATTTGCTAAAGAATCAGATGGGAAGGGGGGTCGCCTGGGTGGCTCGGTCGGTTAAGCGTCTGACTTCAGCTCAGGTCATGATCTCGCGGTTCGTGGGTTCGAGCCCCGCGTCGGGCTCTGTGCTGACTGCCAGCTCGGAGCCTGGAGCCTGTTTCAGATTCTGTGTCTCCCTCTCTCTCTGACCCTCTCCACTCACGCTGTCTCTCTCTCAGAAATAAATGAAACATTAAAAAATAAAAATAAAAAGAATCAGATGGGAAGGGGCTAGGGTGGAATTGAGGCAACTGAAGTCACTACAGATGACTAAGTATCCGGTATAAATGGTAGTGGCCACTTACCAAAATGGTGGCAGAGGAGCAAGTTTGGGTTGGGGGTGGAGGGTGGGGGGGGGTGACGAGAAATGGGATGCCAAGAGTAGAGATTAGGGCTAAATCGTCGCTTTACATATGATAATACAAGCCATCCGAATGAATGAGACCGCCAACGAAGAGAACACAATGGGGAAAGAAGGCCCAAGATCTCACATTATCAACTGTAAAATACGTACATACTGTATAGAGAGAGAAATAACTGGAAGGAAATATGCTAAAATGTCACCAGTTCATCTTGGTGGGGGTAGGGCCTGTCGACAATTGTGACTTTTCTTCCTCACAGTTACAATTACTCTGCCCACAGGTGTATTATGGGATATGCGGGGCAGGTGGTAGTAAATGATGTTCAGGTCACGGGTGAAAGCCCCAAGGAGCTTCGGAACCAGTGCAGGAGGGAATAGTACTCAGTAGGGTAAGAATATGTGGTCTTTTATTTCCTAGCCGAATGATGACCGAAAAAGCAAAAGTTCTGTCCATTTGCCTTCAGAATGAGTTATGTAAGTTACCTGCTGTGGTGATAGCTGGGGATTGGCCAGGTTGGCACAAACCACTGAAATGCCAGGCTCGGCAAGCAGTCCGCACCCCCAGGATTGAACCGGGGGAAATCCCTGCCCCCTGGGTTGGCGGGCACTGTCTCTCCCGCTCTTAAATCCAGACCGAGCCCTAGAGCGGCGTCCCCGAGGCTCCCATGCTAAGCCGGGCGTCCCGCAGCCTAGGGCGGGACAAGGCCAGCTCTACAGTGAAAGTCCCTGTCCCCCTGGGTCTCAAGAGAGAAATGTGCATCTCTGTGCACCGGATCAGATTGGTCTTTGCAACTAGCTCCCAGGGAGTGTGGAGGTGGCAGAAAGGGAAGCCAGAGGGGGGCGGGGGCCGGGGCGGGGGTCGTTGAGGGAATTGGAAGAGGGCATCGGTGTGGCGGTGGTGCGTGCCAGAACATAGCGGACAGAAGAAGCTGGGCAGGGGGGCACAGGGCCTACTGACTACATCCAGGTGGCAGTGAAGAAGGGAGCCTTTTTAAGAGGTGGAGCAAGGTAATCAGATCTCATCTTAAAGAGATCACCGTGGCTGCAGTCGGGAGACTATATTGGGGGAGGGACGAGCCGGAAGCAAAGGATTGCTGATGTAATCCTGGAGACAGGAGGTGGGCCTGCTGAGCGTGGGAGAATCTGGCCAAGGACAGCCTCTGGAAGCGGGGCTCACGCTGCCCAAAGCTGATCTCTGAAACCCATCCCTCGCCCTCGTGGATCCTCTAGAATTTTCCCTTTGCCTCTTTCTTTCGACTTCCTCCTTTGGATTATCATTAAATATAGTTACACGTTCTCTTTCCTCGAATTTTTCCCTCGGTCGTCCATTTGTTTCCTCCAGACACCGGCTCAGTGATGGGCTGACAGACTGAGTCAAGCACTGGTACCTCACCGTTTGGTATCCTTGGAATATAATCGGTGTCAAATAAATGTTTGCCGAATGACTTGCAAGCTCTTTTTATTCTCCTTGATGCCTAGTATGAGATGGTGCGTAGCAAATATTTGGTGGCCTTGTCTTAAATCTCGGTTTGCCTGCAAAAGGGTTCACACTTTTTACTAAAACCAACGCCACCAACAAAAAAGCACTGCACGGTTTTAAAAGCTTCAAGCAATTAAATGATTAAGAAAGAACGTTAACTTGGGGCGCCTGGGTGGCTTAGTCGGTTAAGCATCCGACTTTTGCTTAGGTCATGATCTCGCCGTTCGTGGGTTCGAGCCCCGCCTCGGGCTCTGTGCTGACTGCCAGCTCAGAGCCTGGAGCCTGTTTCAGTCTGTCACTCCCTCTCTCTCTGACCCTCCCCTGCTCACGCTGTCTCTCTCTCTCTCCTAGAAATAAATAAAACATTAAAAAAAAAAGAAAGAACGTTAACTTAATTAAAGAAAATGCTTTGAAGATATAAACTTACTCATCAAATTAAGGATCACTTTGAGATGAGAAAAGCAAAACGCTCTGGCAGGCTTGCATTTTTACATGAAGGACAGATGTAAGGTCGCCCTGCATCCAGTTGCGCCCGTTTTCCAAACTACAGAAAGATATCCTGCCACGGGTTCTAAAAATGTCTGTTATCTGGTGTCAAGCAAGAAAAAGGAAGGGAGGGAAGAACTGTATGCGATTAAAGATTGGGAGACTTTCCAACCCACTTAAAGTAGCCACTCTCTCCAGAAGATAACCTACTTAGCTACAATGAGTAAGATAAAATTGAAAAATTTTATTGAAAAATAAAAACTTTTTCAACCATTGTATGGCTCTGGTGTCTATAAACTGACTGAGTGAAGGTCAAATTCCACTGGACCTTTCACAATAATGAAGGAGATAATGAGGGTCTTTTAAATGTTTATTTATATTTGAGAGAGAGAGAGAGAGAGAGAGAGCGCGCAGGGGAGGATCAGAGAGAAAGAGAGAGACAGAATTCCAACCAGGCTCCACTCTGACAGGGCAGAGCCTGATATGGTGCTCAAACTCACGAACTGTGAAATCATGACCTGAGCCGAAATCAAGAGGTTGGACCCTTAAATGACTGAGCCATCCTGGTGCCCCAGGAGATAATGAGTTTTAACCAAACTTAATACTTAATTAAAAGGAACTAAGTGTTGAAATGTTAAGAAACATTTCAGGGGCGCCTGGGTGGCTCAGTCAGTTAAGTGTCAGACTTCGGCTCAGGTCACGATCCCTCAATTTGTGGGTACAAGCCCCACGTCGGCTCCATGCTAACAGCTCAGAGCCTGGAGCGTGCTTCAGATTCTGGGTCTTCCTCTCTCTCTGCCCCTCTCCTGCTCACACTGTCTCTCTCTCTCCCTCTCTCTCTCTCCTAGAAATAAATAAAAAATATTTTAAAAAATAATGAAAAAAAACCACAAAATAAATCCCAGCTCAAAGACCGAAATGTAGAACCACTGAAGTATTAGAAGAAAAATGGGTAGGTGCTTTTATAATCTTGTCATGTAGACCATCGGTCAATTCACTGATTCACTTAGCAAATGCTTGTTCAAATAGTGTCTGTTCTGTGCCAGCCCTGTTTCAGTGGTGGGAATGCACCAGTGAACAAAAAGATAAGAGTGTGTGCCTGCCTGGAGCTAACATTTTACTTACAGGGGGAGCTACGATAAACAATATAAATAAATAAATTATACAGTACCTTTGAACTTGAAAACTGCTATGCAAGAACTAGAGTACAGAAAGGAGGGAGGGCCCCGAGGATGGAGCTGAAGGGTGCGACGTTGAAAGAGTGGATCAGAATTGGCTCCACTGAGGTAACATTTGAAGCCGAGACAAAGGGGGGCGGGGGGGGGACGTGTGCCAGAAAAATCAAAGCCTATACCTGCCATGTTCTTTTTTTTTAATGTTTTATTTATTTCTAGGGAGAGAGAGAAACAGCGTGAGCAGGGGAGGGTCAGAGAGAGAGGGAGTCACAGACTGAAACAGGCTCCAGGCTCTGAGCTGGCCGTCAGCACAGAGCCCGATGCGGGGCTGGAACCCACGAACCGCGAGATCATGACCCAAGCGAAAGTCGAACGCTTAACCGACTAAGCCACCCAGGCGCCCCTATACCTGCCATGTTCTAAGAACAGTGAGGAGGCCAGTATGGCTGGAACCGGATGCGGAGACACAAATGCAGTAGGAGAGGATGAGAAGTAGCAGATGGGGCCAGATCATGAACAGTTTTGTAGGCCATGGAAAAGACGTCACCTTTGTTGGGAAGGAAAAATCATTTTCCTTCTGGCCTTCTAAACTCTTGGCTGAGGACAAGCTCCCTCGCCCCATAATTAAAGACAGATGAACAGGAGAAAAACAAATTTAATTACAAGTATGCCTCCTACATGCACAGGAAAGACCCACGAAATCCGAATAATCTTATTCAGATAGAGATCTGAACAGAATAGAATAGAATGGAATGGAATGGAATGGAATGGAATGGAATGGAATGGAATGGAATGGAATGGAATAGAATAGACCTAAAAAGGTCTGAAAAGGTCGTAGCCATCATTTTAAGTACCATCTTCAGCTAACAGGAAAAGAAAAGTGTTGGGGACCGGGGAGTTAGGCAAAGATAGCTTCCAAGGCATAATAAACAGGGTACATTGTTATGCAGATTTAAGTTATTACCTTCTCCATTGATAAGAGTTTCTAGAGATTTAATGTCATCATTCTCTTCCTGGTACACAGAGGGAGACACCCTAAAAAATGTAGGTTCCCTTAAAGATGTTAATGTGTCCTACAGAAAGGCCACTTCTACTTGCATTTTTTAGAGCTTCTCCTGTGGAGTTTTAAAAAATAATTATGTGGGGGCGCCTGGGTGGCTCAGTTGGCTAAGCATCAGAATTCGGCTCAGGTCATGATATCACGGTTTGTGGGTTCGAGCCCCGCATTGGGCTATGTGCTGACAGCTCAGAGGCTGGAGACTGTCTTCGGATTCTATGTCTCCCTCTTTCTGACCCTTCCCTGCTCATGCTGTCTCTCTCTCTCTCTCAGAAATAAATAAATAAATAAATAAATAAATAAATAAATAAATAAATAAATATTTTTAAAAATATATCAAAAGCACAATCAGGGTCAATTAAAATTTAAATGAACATACCCTTCCTGTTGCCTTCCATGCCAGGCCAGTGTGTCTAAGGCAGTTTTGTGTGCAGAATTACTAGTGACTGGGGAGAAAGGTGGAAACAAATTAAATGATTATCAATAAAGAAATGCCAAATAATGATATACTCGTAGTATGTAATATCTGTAACATATCTGGTTAAAACACTGAAGTACATCGTTCTACACATGTTATGCTATATGTGTGTAAAATAGGTACATGTAAAATATGCATGAGTATATGTGTGTGTTTATGTGTAAACTAGTCTATATGTGTAACCACAACATGTTAATACATACAAAAAGGCCAAGAAAGACACACCAAACAAATAATAATGGTTACCTCCAGAAGATGGAGAACATCAGGATCGGTGGAAGTGGTCAGAGGATTTCAGTCCTCTCTGCGATGTTTTAATTTTTTTTAATGTTTATTTGTGAGAGAAGTCGGGACAGAGACAGAGTGTAAGCTGGGGAGTGGCAGAGAGAGAGGGAGACACAGAATCTGAAGCAGGCTCCAGGCTCTGAGCTGTCAGCACAGAGCCTGATGCTGGGCTCAAACTCACAAGCCACGAGGTCATGACCTGAGCCATCCAGGCGCCCCCATCATTGGCTTTTTCTACAATACACACTACGTTCTCTATGCTTTTCTTCAAGAATCTAATCACAAACTTCCAAACTTGTTTTTTGTTGTTGTTGTTTAAATCTATTTGTTTATTTTGAGAGAGAAAGAGAGAGCACCAGCAGGGGAGAGGCAGAGAGAGACACAGACGCAGAATCTGAAGCAGGCTCCAGGCTCTAAGCTCTGAGCTCCAACCCATGAACTGTGAGATCATGACCTGAGTTGAAGTCAGATGCTTAAGTGACTGAGCCACCCAGACGCCCCTTTAGGAGAAATATATTTATGTATTACTTACACAATAAAAAGTTAACCAAATTAAAGAGTTGTCTATACCCACTACCTTCATTTCATTACCTGTTATTCAACTCTGAATCTGCTCTGATATGGCTTTTATCCTGATAATTTTCCCTCATGTCTCTCATGTCACCAATGACATCGTGTCACCAAAGAAGAAAGATAACATGTGACTCTTGATCTCAGGGTTGTAAGTTTGAGACCCACGTTGGGTGTAGATATTACTTAAGAATAAAATCTTTTTGGGGCTCCTGGGTGGCTTAGTCGGTTAAGCGTCCGACTTTCGCTTAGGTCATGATCTCGCGGTTCCTGGGTTCGAGCCCCGCGTCGGGCTCTGTGCTGACTGCCAGCTCGGAGCGTGGAGCCTGTTTCAGTCTGTGGCTCCCTCTCTCTCTGACCCTCCCCTGCTCACGCTGTCTCTCTCTCTCTCTCTCCTAGAAATAAATAAAACATTATAAGAAAAAAAAGAATAAAATCTTTTGGAGGCTCTGGTGGCTTAGTCGGTTAGCGTCCGACTTTGCTGGGTCATGATCTCGCGGTTTGTGGGTTCGCGCCAGTCTGCTGAGCCTGGAGGCCTGTTTCAGTCCTCTCTCTCTGACACCTGCTCACGCTGTCTCTCTCTCTCCCTCTCTCTCTCTCTCTCTCTCTCTCTCGAAATAAATGCCTGGGTGGCTTAGTCAGGTTAGCGTCCGACTTTCCGACTTCACTTGGTCATGATCTCGCGGTTGCTGGGTTGAGCCGCGTCGGGCTGTGCTGACTGCAGCTCAGGCCTGGGGCATGATTCTTCCAGTCATAGCTCCCTGTCTCGGCCCTCCCTGCTCACTTTTGTGTCTCTCTCTCTAGAAATCAATCGACAACTAAAAAAAAAGAAAGAAAGAAAACATTAAAAAAAAAAAGAATAAAATCTTTTTTTAGGGGTGTCTGGGTGGCTCATTCTGTTAAGCGTCCAACTTCGGCTCGCGTAATGATCTCACAGTTTATGAGTTCGAGCCCCGCGTCGGGCTCTGTGCTGACAGCTAGGAGCCTGAAGCCTGTTTTGGATTCTGTTGCGCCCTCTTCCTCTGTCCCTCTCCCATGTAGGCTCTGTCTCTCTCTCAAAACTAAACATTAAAAAAATCTTTTTTAAAAAAAAGATAAGATGTTCTCTGCAAAAAAATCTTTTTTAAAAAAAAGATAAGATGTTCTCTGCATTTTACTTGGCCTTTTTTCTGTTGTTCTTGACTTTGAAATACTTTCTTCCCTTGGCTTCCAAGCCCTTTTGTATTTAACATCACATAGTTTTGGTTTCCCATCTACCTCCCTGCCTGCTACTTCTCTAGCAACTCTATAGCGTATGGCTTGAGTAAACCACAAATCGTTGGCATTTTCCAAAGACTGGCCCTACACTCTCTTCTGCTCTCATTCTGCACTCTCCCATTATGTGACTTCTATCATCCCAAAGCCACCAGTTCCCAAATTGGCATCTCCATTCCAGAGCTATAGGTGTAGCTGCATGCTTGCTATCTCCACTTGTAATTCTGAGTGTGTCCTCAGGTTTAACAGTTCCAGAAACACCCCTCCTGATCTCTCCCTGTCACCCTGAAACCTGGTCCTCTCCCAATGCCTCCACCGTCCAACCACTTGCGCAAGTCAGCAGCCTCCAAATCAGCCTTGCCACTTCCCTCTCCTTCCAGCCCCAATGTAATCCATCGGTCACCAAATCCTATCAGTTTTAACTCCTAACTAAGCTCATGATGTCCATGGTCAACACTAGGTTAGTGCTCTAGTCGAGAGGTTCTCAAAGTCTGATTGGAGAACTCAGGAGGGGGATCTGGAGACATACGTAGTGCATTCACGAGATGAAAAACTGCATCACAACACCGTGACATTATGTGCCCTTTTCACTCTTGTTCTCTCTTGAATATGCAGCAGTCCAGAAGCTATGTGACATGAGATGTCGCAACAAATTGAATACAGAAACAAGTATGAGAATCTGGCTGTCCTCTATTAAGCCGGACATGAAAAGGATTTGCAAAAATGACACGCTTTTTTGCAATGCGTATTCGCAACAATACCATGCTTCTCACTACTTTCTTTTGTTTTAGAGAATATAGGTGTTTCTTTTTTTTTTTTTTTAACATTTATTTATTATTGAGAGACAGAGAGAGACAGAACATGAGCATGGGAGGGGAAGAGAGAGGGGGAGACACAGAATCCAAAGCAGGCTCCAGGCTCTGAGCTAGCTGTCAGCACAGAGCCTGACATGGGGCTCGAACACACAAACTGTGAGATCATGACCCGAGCCGAAGTCGGAAGCTTAACCGACTGAGCCACCCAGGTGCCCCCGAATATAGGTGTTTCTAAGAACCAATATACAATGGAACAAACAATTCCAACATTTGTATGAAATCAGAAAGGACCCAGAATAGCCAAAGCAATCTTGAGAAAGAACAAAGCTGGAAGTCTCATGCTCCTTGACTTCAGACTATGCTACAAAGCTACAGTAATCAAAACAGTACAGTATCGGCGAGAAATCAGACACCCAGCTCAAAGGAACAAAATTGGGCCCAGAAATAAGCCCACGTTTTTGTGGTCAATCAATTTATGACAAGGGAGCCAAGGATATACAATGAGGAAAAGACAGTGTTTTCATTAAATGATGTTGGGAAAACTGAACAGCCACATACAAAAGAATAAAAGTCGAATGCCATTCTACATCATGCACACAAAGAAAATAACCCCAAATGAATCAAAGATCTGAATGTAAGATCTGAAACCACGAAATTCCTAGACGAAAACACAGGCAACAACTTCCTTAGCATTGGCCTTGGCAATGATTTATTTGGATCTAACACCAGAAACAAAGGCAACAAAACCAAAAATAAACAAAAGTGACTCAAACTGTAATAGTTTCTGCAAAACAAAATAAACCATCAACAGACTGGAAAGGAAACCTACTGATGGAGAGAAAATATTTGCAAACCATATATCTGATAACGGGCTAATATTCAAAATATATAAAGAACGCTTGCAACTCAACAGCAAAAAAAAAAAAAACATAAAACGAAAAAAACACACAAAATAATCTGATTAAAAAGGGGCAGAGGACTTGAATAAATATTTTCCAAAGAAGACATACAAATAGGCAACAGGCACATGAAAAGATGCTCAATATCACTCCTCATCAGGGAAATGCAAACCAAAACCACAATGAGATGTTATCCTATACTTGTTAGAATGGCTACAACCAAAAAGATGAGAAATATTAAGTGTGAGCAAGGATATGGAGAAAGGGGAACGCTTGTACACTGTTGATGGGAATGTAAATTGATGCAACCACTGTGGAAAACAGTATGGAGGTCCCTCAAAAAATTAAAATAGGGGCACCTGGGTGGCTCAGTAGGTTAAGCATCTGACTCTTAATTTCGGCTTAGGTCATGATCTCATGGGTCATGAGTCTGAGCCTCATGTTGGGGTCTGTGCTGACAGTGTGGAGCCTGCTTGGGATTCTCTTTCTCCCACTCTATCTGCCCCTCCTCTGCTTGTGTTCTCTCTCTTTCTCAGAAATAAGTAAAATTAAAACATTAAAAATAGAATGACCATGTAATCTAGCAATTCCATTTCTAGGTATTTATCCAAAGAAAATGAAAAGACCAATATGAAAAGATATAGCTCCTCCAATGTTCATTGTAAGATTATTTATAATAGCTAAGATATAAAAGCAGCCCAAATATCCTTCAACGGATGAATGGATAAAGAAAATCTGGCATAATATATGCAATGGAATATCACTTAGCCATAATAAAGAAGGGAATCTTACCCTTTGTAACAACATGGATGGACCTTGAGGGCATTATGCTAAATGAAATAAGTCAGACAGAAAAGACAAATACCAGGGCACAGGGGTGGCTCAGTTGGCTAAGTGTCCAACTCTTGATTTTGGCTCAGGTCATGATCTCTCAGTTCGTGAGATCGAGCCCCACATCTGGCCAACGTGGGATTATCTCTCCCTCTCTCTCTGCCCATCCCCTGCTCACATGCGCGCTCTCTCTCTCTCTCTCTCATACACACACACACACACATACAATAAATAAATAAAGTTAAAAAAAAAAAGAAAAGGGGTGCCTGGGTGGCTCAGTTGGTTAAGCATCCAACTTTAGCTCAGATCATGATCTCACCGCTCGTGGGTTTGAGCCCTGCGTCAGGCTCTGTGCTGACAGCTCAGAGCCTGGAGCCTGCTTCGGATTCTGGGTCTCCCTCTCTCTCTGCCCCTCCCCCACTTACACCCTATCTCTCTCAAAAATGAATAAATGTTTTAAAAAATTAAAAAAAAGAAAGAAAAGACAAATACCATACCATCTCATTTTATGTGGAATGAAAAACAAAAAACCTAACACCAATAAAGCATAACAGCAAAAAAACTGAGCTCACGGATATAGAGCGCATATTAGTGGTTGTCAGAGGTGAGGAGGCAGGGGCAGGAGAAATGGGTGAAGGGCGGTTAAAAAGTACAAACTTCTAGCTCTAAAGTTAAAAAGTCATGGAGATGTAACTTACAGCACGGTGACTATGGTTAACACCATATTGTATAATTGAAAGTTGCTCAAAGAGTAAATCTTAAAGGTTTCACAATCTTTCACAAGAAAGAAAATTCTGTAACTGTGTTATGGTGACGGATGTTAACTGGATTTATTATGGTGCTCATTTTGCAATGGTTCCTGTAATACAGGGATGTATGTATCCATTCATAACAAGTTGCTGTTGGTGCAGAAATATGATTTACCGTCAGAATCTCTATAGTACCCAGGGGGGCGCCCAGGTGGCTTAGTCGGTTAAGCGTCTGACTTTCGCTCAGGTCATGATCTCGTGGTTCGTGGGTTCGAGCCCCGCATCGGGCTCTGTGCTGACTGCCAGCTCAGATCCTGGAGCCTGTTTCAGTCTGTGACTCCCTCTTTCTCTGACCCTCCCCTGCTCACGCTGTCTCTCTCTCTCTCTCTCCTAGAAATAAATAAAAAAAAACATTAAAAAAAAAAAAGAATCTCTATAGTACCCAGGGAAAAACTAAAACTCTTTCCTCTCACTCTATCGGAGTATGTAAATTACAAGAATAGCTACTCAAATGGGAAACATAAACCTCAAAGTGTTAAGCCTGTGAGGTCAAGCGACTTAACGGCTGCCTTGCTATAGGAAAGCGGTAGTTGTCCATACAAGGAGAAGAAGATCCGGCGTTGACAGCTGACCAAGGAGAGGGCAGACAGGACTGTCATGCAATGTGAAAGTGACAAACCAGCGGTATACATAGGGTACAGGGGGAACACACTCAAGGCACACTTGATCCAACTCCGTGCGTGCGTGTGTTGGAGGGGGTGGGATGCGTATAGTGTGAGGGGCTGTCAGGAAACATATGCTGGGCAAAGTAACTTCCAAATGATGACCTGAAATACAGGATCAAGATTTCGGCCAAGCAAAAGGTAGGTGAGGGGCTGAGTGCTAGCCAAGCCTGCTAGACCGATGAACAGCAAGGATCAATTTGTCCCGAGGGTAGGCAGAATGGCTTCTTCACAGAACTAAAAGCATTCTCTGGAACAGAATCAGAGTGATTGTGGGAGTGGAGCCCCATCTACTACTCCCCGATTCTGATGCTGGGGAGATACGTGTTGGGGGCTGGGGGTTAGGTGGAATGGGCCTTGCTAAGCAAAATTTGCACCTAATCCGTAGGGCAATGAAGAGTCAGTAGGAGAGTTTTTCAACTTTTTATTTCGAGATCATTTTAGATTTACAGAAGTATTGCAGACGTAGCACACAGAGGTCTCATATACCCTTCACTGAGCTTCACTGCTGTGCACGTCTTACTATGGTACAATGATCAAAGGACAAAATCAACATCAGTACAATGGTATTACGTAAACGACGACTGTAATTGGATCTCGCCAATTTGCTCACGAGTGTCCCTTTTCTGTGCCAGGATCCAATCGAGGCCCTCACATTACAATGATCTGTGCAGCAAAAAAAAAAAAAAAATGCTTACATGCTCTCACTTTTTAAAAAATTTTTGAACTTCTTAAATTTGTTTTTGAGAGACAGAGAGACAGCGCAAGCAGGGGAGGGGCAGAGAGAACGGAGACACAGAATCTGAGTCGGCCAGGCACAGAGCCTGATATGGGACTTGAACTCATGACCTCGAGATCAAGAGTCACACGCTCTTCTGACTGAGCCAGCCCAGTGCCCCAGGAAATTTTCCTTTCTCTCTCTTTCCCTTTCTTTCTTTCTCTCTTTCTCTTTCTTTCTTTCTTTCTTTCTTTCTTTCTTTCTTTCTTTCTTTCTTTTTCTCTCTTTCTCTCTTTCTTTCTTTCTTTCCTTTCTTTTCCCCTTAACTGCCTAAAAGAATTTAGATAGAGGACTTATTCCAGAAAGAGAGCTATCACAACAGATAACTATAGTATAATATAATCTAGGTGTGGTAGACAAAGAGGAACTTGGCAAAATCTGTTAAAACTCTTTCCTGGGTCCCATCGTTTCTGTAAAGCCCAGCAAACATTTGTTTACCAAGTATTTGCTCATTTTCATCTCCTTGTGAATTGCCTGCCTTCCTTTTGAAGCCCCAAACCTCTACCTCTTCTCCTTATTCCAGAAGGACATATATACTTCACTTTTCCTGACGGTCTTTGGAATCTCTCATGGTTTTGTGGATTCCCCATATGTATGTAATTAAATTAGATTGTCTTCTGTTAATCTGTCTCATGTCTGTGTAATTCTTAGAGTAGGAAAAAGAACCTTGAAGGGGAGAGAAAAACTTTTCTTTTCCAACATGCTCTTCTCAAAGGCCTGAGTCTGTGCTAGGAATAAGAACACAAGAAAAGGATCTGGTACTTAAAACACTTACTTGCAGTAGAGGAAGAGAGATCAGTAAGCAAATGTATTCTTTACTTTCCACCAAAATACTCCTCAAGGCTCAGGAAGGAAAATCCATGTCTCCCAGGAGTTTGGGGCATGGCTGCATTAAGAAATTAATTTCTTTGAATTTTATCTCTTCAGAAAAGTTTTTATTTAAATTCCAATTAACATACAGTGTAATATTCGTTTCAGATGTGCAATATCTGATTCAACACCTCCCCACAGCATCCAGGGCTCATCACAAGTGCATTCCTTAATCCCCATCGCTCCTTTAATCCACCTCCCCCACCTCCCCTCACCTCCCCCCACCTCCCCCACCTCCCCCTCACCTCCTTTCTTATAACCATTAGTCTGTTCTCTTTTTTATTAAAAATTTTTATAGTTTATTTATTTATTAAAATTTTAAAAATGTTTTATTTATTTCTGAGAGAGAGATAGCATGAGCAGGGGAGGGTCAGAGAGAGAGGGAGACACAGAATCTGAAACAGGCTCCAGGCTCTGAGCTGTCAGCACAGAGCCCGACACGGGGCTTGAACCCACGAAATGTGAGATCATGACCTGAGCTGAAGTCAGATGCTTAACCGACTGAGCCACCCAGGCACTCCATAGAGTTTATTTATTTTTGAGACAGAGCATACGTGGGGGAGGGGCAGAGAGAGAGAGGGAGCCACAGAATCCAAAACAGACTCCAGGCTCTGAGCTGCCAGCACGGAACCCAACCCGGGGCTCGAATTCATGAGCCCAAGATCATGACCTGAGCTGAAGTCGGATGCTTAACTGACTGAGCCACCCAGGCACCCTTAGTTTGTCCTCTACAGTTAAGTGTCAATTTCTTTTTTTTTTTTTAATGTTTTATTTATTTCTAGGAGAGAGAGAGACAGTGCGAGCAGGGGAGGGTCAGAGAGAGAGGGAGTCACAGACTGGAACAGGCTCCAGGCTCCGAGCTGGCAGTCAGCACAGAGCCCGACGCGGGGCTCGAACCCACGAACCGCGAGATCATGACCTAAGCAAAAGTCGGACGCTTAACCGACTAAGCCACCCAGGCGCCCCTAAGTGTCAATTTCTTGGTTTGCCTCTCTCTCTCTTGAATTTTATCTTTTAAAAAATTTTTATTTTTTTAAATGCTTATTTACTTTTGAGAGAGAGAGTGCAAGCAGGGAAGGGACTGAGAGAGAGAGTGGGACAGAGGATCCAAAGGGGCTCTGTGTTGACAGCAGCAAGCCCGATGTGGGGCTCAAACCCACAAAATGTGAGGTCATGACCTGAGCTGAAGTCGGATGCACAACTGACTGAGCCACCCAGGTGTCCTGAATTTTATCTTTTAAAAGCCTTGCAAATTTTGCCTTCCACACCACCAGATAGCCTCATTTATTTTGCTGTTGCTTTTTTTTTTTTTAAATACATCATCCAAACAAGTGGGGTTTATTCTGGAAATACAAGGCTGATTCAAGATTTGAATATCAGTGTAATACATCATATTAGTAGTCTTAATAAGAAACACTGCCAAGGGGGGGCGCCTGGGGGGCTCAGTCGGTCGAGGGTCCAACTTCAGCTCAGGTCATGATCTCACAATTTGTGGTTTCAAGCCCCGTGTCGAGCTCTGTGCTGACAGCTCAGAGCCTAGATCCAGCTTCGGATTCTGTGTCTCCCTCTCTCTGCCCCTCCTCTGCTCGTGCTCTGTCTCTCTCAAAAATAAATGAACATTAAAAAAAAAAAGAAAAAGAAAAGAAACACTTCCAAGGGGTGCCTGGGTGACCCAGTCTGTTAAACATCTGAGTCTTGATCTCAGGGTTCATTGGATCCAGCCCTGAGTCAGGCTCCAAGCTGACAGCGTGGGGCCTGCTTGGAATTCTCTCTCCCTGTGTCTCTGCCCCACACCTGCTGTTCTGTCGCTCAAAATAAAATAAACTTGAAAATAAAAGAAACACTGCCGAGAAAAATGAGTAAAATTCAGTATCCAGTGATGATAAAAACTCTCAGAAAAGTAGGAGGAGAAAGGAACTTTCTTAACCTGATAAAGGAAAAGTATAAAAGGCCTACTGCTCGGGTGCCTGGGTGGCTCGGTTGTTTAAGCATCCGAGTTCACCTCAGGTCATGATCTCAGGGTTTGTGAGGTTGAGCCCTGTGTTGGGCTCTGTGCTAACAGCTTGGAGCCTGGAGTCTGCTTCGGGTTCTGTGTCTCCCTCTCTCTCTCTGTTCCCCTCTCCCACCCGTGTCTGTCTGTCTGTCTCTTAAAAAATAAATAAACATTAGAAAAAATCCCTATTTTTAAAAAAAAAATTTTTTTTAATGTTTTATTTATTTCTAGGAGAGAGAGAGAGACAGCGTGAGCAGGGGAGGGTCAGAGAGAGAGGGAGTCACAGACTGAAACAGGCTCCAGGCTCTGAGCTGGCAGTCAGCACAGAGCCCGACGCGGGGCTCGAACCCACGAACCGCGAGATCGTGACCTCAGTGAAAGTCGGACGCTTAACCAACTAAGCCACTCAGGCGCCCTAGAAAAAATCCCTATTGCTGATGTCACATTTCATGGTTAAAGATTGAATTCTTTCCCCTTTAAAAAAATTTTTTAAAAATATTTTATTTATTTCTGGGGCGCCTGGGTGGTTTAGTCGGTTAAGCATCCTAGAGATGAATAAAAATATTAAAAAAAATATTATTTCTAGGAGAGAGAGAGAGACAGCGTAAGCAGGGGAGGGTCAGAGAGAGAGGGAGACACAGACTCTAAAACAGGCTCCAGGCTCTGAGCTGTCAGCATAGAGCCCGATGCGGGGCTCAAACCCACCAACCGTGAGATTATGACCAGAGCCGAAGTCAGACACCCAACCCACTGAGCCACCCGGGCGCCTCGAATTCTTTCCCCTTAAGATGAAGAACAGGGTAAGGATGTCTCCTCTCACTTATATTCCATATCCTGCTGGAAATCCTATTTAGTGCGAGTAGGCAAGGGGAAAAAAAAAAGGCATATGGATTGGCAAGGCAGAAAGAAAACTGTCCCTATTTACAGGTGGCAGTCAGGCCTCACTCTGCAAGAGTTCTTCAAGTTGGGGGAGGGGGAGCCTTGGCGTCATTGGGGCCAAGCCAGGCCTGTAGTGAACAGCTTGCGCAAGACTGCCCCGGGGGCTTCTGCTTCTTGAGGGGTGGGGTGGGGAACAGAAGACGACTCCTAGAGTGCGGGCAGCACAGAGAATCCACCAGAATGAGCCATCTCCATTTCAGGCCCAGCAGGTGGGTGGAGCTGGTGACAATCACACACTGGGGACACCAGGAGGGCTGCGTCTTTGCAGAACGGGGAAGTAGCCCTCGGTGATGCTTCACTCCTGGAGTTTAACAGACAAGGCCCGGCAGGGAGCTCCAATGGAAGGCCTCAATGCCACAGTTGGAGTTGGAGGCGGACATGGAGATGGTGGCAAAAAGGATCACTAACACGCTCACCGCGGCTCTCCCCTGCTTATCGGTCACTGGCATCCGCGGAGGGCCCCGTGGGGGGTGGGGGCGGCGTCCCGTAGGTGACCTGGGTGGCACCCGCGCCCCAGGCAGCGCCGTCGCCGTGGTCCCCTCGCTCGCAGCTGGCTCAGGAGGGCGCCCAGTCCCGCAGCGATCCGGGTCCCGCAGGGCCCGAGCGCACCCGCTGGACTCCGGCGCCCAGGCCTCCGAGGCCGCTCGAGCCTCCCACTGATGTGAACATGCACACTTTTTCATCCGAAGGCTGGCCAGAGAGGGACGGTAATGCAGCGGTGAAACGCAAGCTTTTTCTTCAAGCTCTGGTTGCTTCTAACCTTGACCGCTGTACGGCCTCCTACCTCCCCTTTCCCGTTCCTCTTCCCAAACGCGGTGGCCTTTTCTGATCGCCTTATCCTGTTCTCCAGCCCTTTACAAGGGCCTCTCCGGCCCGCGTGCTCAAGTCCGGTCTTCCCACCCTCACAACGCCCCGTATTCCGATCATTGGTACATTTTCTCCTTCAACCTTTCCTGCCTCTCTCTGGTCCAAGAGTTAACCCGCCAGATTCTACATGCCTCCGCTAACGGCCAGCTCGCTGCCTTTGTTCTGCCTCCAATAGCTGCCTGCCAATCAGCAGAGGACAGACCTCTCCCGAGCGAGGGAACTTGGACCCAATGGCGAGGCGCACTCCGCCCAGCAGAAACAAGTGACCTCTTGTTCTCCAAAGCTCTTGGGAGACCAGGAGGAAAAAAATGATCGGCTCTTCTACTGTCTATTTTGTGGGATACCTACAATACTGTGTAGGTCCAAATACAAGCACTTTGCATTCTAGAACAGCACGAGGAGCAGGAGATGACGGCGACAAGGGTTCTTACAGAGGTCGAAAAATAAGATGCCTGCCGCTAAGACAAAGAACACTTTCAAAGACTAAGCAACCTTCCTCTCTCCCTCCCTCTTCTTTAGTCTTTTCCTCTTCCATCGGCCTTGCCCAGATCTTGGTTGCTGTCCAATGGAAATAGAATGCGGGTAAACCAACAGGCCTGTCCAATCCCTATGTCCTGCGCCCGAAATTAATCTAACATGGTGTGTCAATCATACTTCAATAAAACATTTAGGATAAGTCCGTCTGACATTCTCTAGGATGTGATTATTGTGGTTTTCTTTCTCCAAGTGATTTTTATCTTAAGGGTTTCCAGATTATCATTGAATCATAATATAATATAATAAACATTCTCTGCTTAAGTCATGCATGCGTGTGAAATAAAAGTCGTGTCTCCCGGGTAGAAATGATGCCAGAACTTATTTCACATTGAGTGACACGTATATCATCACAGACAACATAAACGTATTGAACAGCTTAACTGGTTAGTTTGTATCACTGAATGGCTTTTTTGTTTTTTTGCTGATTATTTTTACAGCATTTACGTTAAAATTGCTTTGACAATGACGCGAGCCATATCACTTTATTCTATGTTCTAGCAGCCACACTTTATTTTTAAAAAATGTTTTATTTAACGCAACAGACCCAAAATATTGTCATTTTGACCTGCAATCAATATACAAACACAGGTTTGCATTCCTTTTCCCAGGCAGTCTCTGATATTGGGTGTGAATTTGACACTTACGGAACATCAATTTCGGACTAGCTGCATTTCTAGCGCCTGATTCTCGCCTACTGTACAGTGTGGTCCAGGAATTACCCCCCCCTTCCCCCGTCTTGTCCCCCCACCCACAGGAAGAAGTGAAGATGGTGGGAGGCGCTAACACGTCTACTTTGGAGCTGAGGCGCACTCGGGAAGGAATCAAGACCCTGTGATGTGACGTTTCGATGTTGAGACCTCTCAGCCAGTCTTCTCTGTCCCCCTCCCCTGCTCCACAAGACAGCACCAAAGGCAGCGCTCGAGGTACCGCCAAACGCGGGAAAGTGCCGGGCTGCGGGTGGGGGATGGGGGAATGGGGGAAGTCGGGGGGCGGGGGGAGGAGGCGCTGCGAGGACCCGCACGCATGCGTACTGCGCGCACTCGCAAACTGCCTGGCGCCCTAGCAACGGGTTCCAAGCCTGTGTCTCGCTGGCGTAAGTGGCCTTCCCCGGAGTTCTCGTCCCACCAGCCAGTCTAGGCTCTTCCCTGTCCACAGTTCTTCCTTATCATTCCCGCTTCTCCCCTTCACTGGTTCAATCTCGCCTATGGTGTGTGCCCCCGGGCCCTGAGACGGCTCCTAAAATGAGTATTCGTGGTTTCCCCGTGGGAACCAACCCCTGGCGCCTGAGGCTCGGCCTCCCCGGGCTGAGGTGGCTGCTGGGTCTGGGGCTGTTCCTGGGGCTGCGGGCTGCCCACAGCGAAGCTTTCTACCTCCCCGGGTTGGCTCCAGTTAACTTCTGCGAGGCATCCCCGGAGACGGCAACCTGCAAGGTGAGGACGCCTGGGAGGAAGTGAGATGTGAGGGGAAGGCGTCGGGTAGGGGTATCGGGCACACCAGGGGAGACCACGGTCGTGAGCTCTTGGACTCGGACCCCGGAAGGCCAAAGCTCTGTCCGTAGGCGTGTCTCAACGTCTCAACGAGTCTCAGAGTGAGCCTCGCACTTGAAGTATCTGGACCTCTCTTTTTCTGGGAGTCTATTTAGCCTCCCTTTCGGCTCCTCCCCCGTGCGGTGCATTCGTCCAACTCCCGCTCAGCCCCTCCTCCTTCATAGCTCCTCCTTTCCCACTTTTCCCCTTGATTCCCTCCCTTTTATCTCAGCTCTTCCTCTTCTCTTCCCTCCGGGCTCTGCTCCTCCCCTTCCACCATCCCATGTAGCCTCCCCTGTCCATCCAGACCCTGCCCTACCCCTTTCTCTCCCCTGTAGGCCCTTCCTCCACTTATCACCCCACTCTAGGCCCCGCCCCAACGCCCAGGCCCCACCCCTCCCCTTTCCTCTCTCTTCTAGGTCCCGCCCCCCCGCGTTCCTCTCCCTTCAAGGCCCTACCTCTCCTCCTTATGCTACCCTCTAGGCCCCGCCCTTCCAATGAGGTCCCGCCCCTACACACACACTCCACTCCTTGACTTTTTATCCCCTGTCTAGGCACCGCCCCTCACCTTTCCTCTCACCTCTATGACCCTCCACTCTTTGTTGGCTCCCCTCTAGGCCTCGCCCTTCCCACATAGGCCTCTCCCTTCCCCATTCCTCTCACCTCAATGCCCCGCCACTCACCTTTCCTCTCCCCATTGTGCCCTGCCCCTTCCCTTTCCTCTCCCATCTAGGCCACGCCCCTTCAACCACACCCCGCCTCCCCTCTAGGACCTGCCCCTCAACTTTCCTCACTCCTCTATGCCCTCATTCTCCACCCAGGCCCCGCCTCGACACTTTCCTCTCCCCTCTAGGCCCCATCCCTCCAACCAGGCCATGTCCATCTACGTTCTTCTCCTTTCTAGGCCCCACTCCTCTGCGTTCCTCTTCTCTCTAGGCTCCACCCCTCCAACTAGCCTACGCCTCTTCCCTTTCCTCTCCCCTCAAGGCCCCGACCTTCCATGCAGGCCCTGCCCTCTAGGTTCCTCTCCCCTCTAGTACCGGCCCCTCGAACCACGGCCAATCCAGGACCCTCCCTTCCATGCAGTCCCCGCCTCTACGCTTCCTCTCCCCTCCAGGCTCCGCCCCTCCAACCAGGCCACGCCCCTCATCTTTCTTTTCCCTCATAGGTACTGCCGTTCCACGAATGCCCCGCCCCTCCCCTTTCCTCGCTCCTCAAAGCCCCGCCCTTCCACAAGGCCCCGCCCCCGCGTTCCTCTCCACGCTAGGCTCCACCCCTCCAACCAGGCCACGCCCATCCGCCTTCTTCTAGCTTATACGTACTGCCCTTCCACGAATGCCCCGCCCCTCCCTTTCCTCTCCCTCAAGGCCCTGCCCCTCCACTTTCTTCTCCCCTCTTGGCCCTGCCCCCCCGAGTTCCTCTCCTCTCAAGGCCCTAACTCTTGGCCTTATTCTACCCACTGGGCCCTGCCCTTCCGACGAGGACCCGCCCCTACACGCAGACCCCTCCCCTTGACTTTTATCTCCTACCTAGACACTGCCCCTCCCCTTTCCTCTCACCTCTATGACCCTCCACTCTCCATTTGGCTCCCTTCCAGGCACTACCCTTCCACATAGGCCCCTGCCCTCTCCGTTCCTCCTCCATGCCCTACACCTCCCCTTTGTGTCCCGCCCTTCCCCTTTCCTGTCCCATCTAGGCCCCGCCCTTCGGTGCAGGCACCGTCCCTCTAAGTCCTCTCCCCTCTAGGCTCCGTCCCTCCAACCAGGCCACACCCATCCACTTCTCCCTTCAAGATCCCACCCTTTCACGAGTGCCCCGCCCTTCTGCTTTCCTCTCCCCTCTAGGGCCCTTGTCTCCAACCAACTTCCACCCCTCCCCTCAAGGCCCCGCCCCCATACAGACCCCGCCCCCCAGGCCTCTCCTCTCTAAGCCCCGCCCCTCCAACTAGTCCCCGCCCATCCACTTCTTTTCCTTATAGGTCCTACCCTTCACCAGGTCTGCCCGCCTTCCTCCTCCTCAAGGCCCATCCTTCCATGACACCTCCCCTCCACTTTCTCTTCCCCTCTTGGCCCCACCCTTCCACCCAGGCCCCGCCATTCTATGTTCCTCTACCTTCTAGGCCTCACCCCTCGAACCACGCCCACCAGTCCAGTTTTATTCTCCCCTCTAGGACTCGCCCCTCAACTTTCCTCTCCCCTCAATGTTCCCATCCTCCCACCAGGCCCCTTCCCTCGCCTTTTCTATCCTCTCTAGGCACAGGCTCTCTACTTTCCTCTCCGCTCTGGGCCCCGCCCTTCCACTATGGCCCCTCCCCTCCACCCAGGCTGGCCTGGCCACTTTCTTTTACCTTCTAGGCCCTGGCCTTCTCCTATTCTCTCCCTCTAGGAACGGCCACTCCTCTTTCTTCTCTCTAGGCCCCAGCCCTACACATTCTTCTCCCCTCTAGGCCCTGCGTCTCCAACCATGCCCCACCCATCCAGTTTTTTCTCCCCTCTAGGACCGGCACCTCAACTTTCCTCTCCCCCTTGTATACCCAGTCTCCACCCAGGCCCTTCCCCTCCCCTTTCCTCTCCCCCCTAGGCCCCTCCACTCCCATTTCCTCTCCCCTTTAGGCCCCGCCCCTCCAACCAGGCCGAGTCCGTTCACTTTCTTCACCCCTCTAGGCCCCGCTCCCACGTTACTCTCATCTAGGCCCCGCCCCTCCAACCAGGTCCCACCTGGCCAGTTTTTCCTCCCCTCTAAAACCATGAGCTCAAATTTCCTCTCCTTTCTGGGTCCCCATCCTCCACCCAGTCCCCTCCCCTCCCCTTTCCTGTCCTCTCTAGGATTCACCACTCCCCTTTATTCTACCCTCTAGTCCATGCTCCTCCCCTTTCCTCTCCCCTCTATGAGCCGCCTTCTCCTTTATTCTACCGTGTAGGCCCCGCCTTTCTCCTTCTCCTTTATTCTACCGTCTAGTCCACTCCCTTCCACGCAAGCCCCTCCACTCCCTCTTCCTCCGCCCACTCAAGGCGCTGCCCCTCTCCTTTCCTCTCCCGTCTAGGGCTTGCCCCTCCCCATTTCCTCTCCCCTTTAGGCCTCTACACTCCCCTTTCTTCTCCCTTCTAGGCCCCACTCTTCCAGCCAGGCCCTCCCCTCCCCGCCCCTCCAACTAGGCCCCACCCCTCCACATTCCTCTCCCCTCTAGGCACCACCCCTCCCACCAGGCCACGCCCATCCACTTTTTTCTCCCTCCTGGCCCCGCCCTTCCACCCAGGCCCCACCTCTCCAACCAGGCAGCACCTATCCACTTC
>JAESUZ010002779.1:0-64155 GCA_017311185.1 Proteles cristata cristata | reverse complement strand
TTACAGGGTCCATCCATCAGGAAGAACTAACAATCATAAATGTCTACGCACCGAATATGGGAGCACCTAACTATCTAAAACAATTAATCACAAACAGAAACAAGCTTCTAGATAAGAATGTGCTAATAGCAGGGGACTTTAATACTCCGCTTACAGCAATGCATAGGTCAACCAGACAGAAAATCACTAAAGAAATAATGGACTTGAAAGATACATTGGACCAGATGGATCTGACGGATATATTTAGAACTTTACATCCTGAGGCCAAGGAATTTACTTTCTTCTCAAGTGCGCATGGCACATTCTCCAAGATAGATTCCATACTGGGACATAAAGCAGCCCTCAATAAATATAAAAGAATAGAGATCATACCATGCACACTGTCAGATCACAATGTTTGAAACTTGAAATCAATTACAGGAAGAAGTCTGGAAAACTTCCAAAAACATGGAGGTTAAAGAACACCCTTCTAAAGAATGAATGGGCCAATCAGGCAATTAGAGATGAAATTAAAAATATATGGAAACAAATGAAAATGAAAACACAACAATTCAAAATCTATGGGATGCGGCAAAGGCAGTCCTAAGAGGAAAGTACATTGCTCTCCAGGCCTATTCCAAGAGATTAGAAAAAGCGCAAGTCCAAAATCTAACAGCTCACCTAAAGGAACTAGAGGCAGAGCAACAAGAACGCCCTAAACCCAGCAGAAGAAGAGAAATAGTAAAAATTAGAGCAGAAATAAACAACATAGAGACCAAAGAAACAATTGAACAGATCCATGAAACCAAGAGTTGGTTCTTTGAAAAGGTAAACAAAATTGACAAACCTCTAGCCAGACTTATTCAAAAGAAAAGAGAGAGCACACAAATAGACAAAATTATGATTGAAAATGGACTTATTACAACCAACCCCTCAGAAATACAAGCAATTATCAGGGAATACTATGAAAAATTATATGCCAACAAATTGGACAACTTAGAAGAAATGGACAAATTCCTAAACACACTCACTACCAAAATTCACACGGGAAGAAATAGAAAACCTGAACAGACCCATAACGAGTGAAGAAATCGAATCAGTGATCAAAAATCTCCCAACAAATAAGAGCCCTGGACCTGATGGCTTCCCTGGGAATTCTACCAGACATTTAAAACAGAATTAATCCCAATTCTTCTCAAGTTATTCCAAAAAATAGAAAGCGAAGGAAAACTCCCGGATTCATTTTATGAAGCCAGCATCACACTGATTCCCAAGCCAGACAGAGATCCAGCCAAAAAAGAGAACTACAGGCCAATATCCTTGATGAATACGGATGCAAAAATTCTCAACAAGATCCTTGAAATCGAATCCAGCAGCATATAAAAAGAATCATCCACCAAGATCAAGTGGGATTCATTCCTGGCTTACAGGACTGGTTCAACATTCGCAAATCAATCAATGTGATCCATCATATCAATAAAAGAAAAGATAAAAACCATATGATCCTGACAATAGATGCAGAAAAAGCATTTGACAAAATACAGCATCCCTTCTTAATAAAGACTCTCGAGAAAGTTGGGATAGAAGGAACCTACTTAAACATCATCAAAGCTATCTATGAGAAGCCTTCAGCTAACATCATCCTCAATGGGGAAAAACTCAGAGCTTTCCCCCTGAGATCAGGAACACGACAGGGATGCCCACTCTCACCACTGCTGTTTAACAGAGTGCTGGAAGTCCTAGCATCAGCGATCAGACACCGAAAGGAAATCAAAGGCATCAGAATTGGCAAAGAGGAAGTCAAACTTTCACTCTTCGCAGATGACATGATACTCTACATAGAAAACCCGACAGACTCCACCAGAAGCCTACTAGAACTGATCCAAGAATTCAGCCAAGCTGCAGGGTACAAAATCAACGTACAGAAATCGGTTGCATTTTTATACACCAACAATGAAGCAACAGAAAGAGAAATCAAGAAACTGATCCATTCACAATTGCACAAAAAACCATAAAATACCTCGGAATAAACCTAACCAAGGATACAAGAGATCTGTATGAGGAAAACTATAGAAAACTTACGAAGGAAATTGAAGAAGACACAAAGAAATGGAAAAACATTCCATGCTCATGGATAGGAAGAATAAATATAGTTAACATGTCATTACTACCCAAAGCACTCTACACATTCAATGCAATTCCAATCAAAATTGCACCAGCATACTTCTCAAAACTAGAACAAACTATCCTAAAATTTGTATGGAACAACAAAAGACCCCGAATAGCCAAAGTAATCCTGAAAAATAAAACCAAAACGGGAGGGATCACCATCCCAGACTTTAGCCTCTACTACAAAGCTGTCATCAAGACAGTATGGTATTGGCACAAAAACAGACACATAGACCAATGGAACAGAATTGAGAACTCAGAAGTGGACCCAAAAGTATATAGCCAACTAATCTTTGACAAAGCAGGAAAGAATATCCGATGGAAAAAAGACAGCCTTTTTAACAGATGGTGTTGGGAGAACTGGACAGCAACATGCAGAAGAATGAAACTAGATCATTTTCTCACACCATGCACAAAAACAAACTCAAAATGGATAAAGGACCTGAACGTGAGACAGAAACTATCAACACCCTAGAGGAGAAAGCAGGAAACAACCTCCTTGACCTCCACCGCAGCAACTTCTTACTTGAGACATCCCCAAAAGCAAGGGAATTAAGAGCAAAAATAAACTGTTGGGACCTCCTCAAGATTAAAAGCTTCTGCACAGCAAAGGAAACAACCCTGAAAATTAATAGGCAACCAACCGAATGGGAAAAGATAGTTGCAAATGACATATCAGATAAAGGGTTGATATCCAGAATCTACAAGGAACTCACCAAACTCCATGCCCAAAAAGCAAACAACCCAGTGAAGAAATGGGCAGAAGATATGAACAGACACTTCTCCAAAGAGGACATCCAGATGGACAACAGACACATGAAACGATGCTCAGCATCGCTCCACATCAGGGAAATACAAATCAAAACCACACTGAGATACCACCTCACGCCAGTCAGAGTGGCTAAAATGAGCCAATCAGAGAACTCCAGATGCTGGCGAGGATGTGGAGAAACGGGCACCCTCCTACACTGTTGGTGGGAATGTAAACTGGTACAGCCCCTCTGGAAAGTGTGGAGGTTCCTCAGGAAACTAACAATAGAACTCCCCTATGACCCAGCAATAGCACTGCTAGGAATTTACCCAAGTGATACAGAAATGCTGAGGCATAGGAGCACATGTACCCCAATGTTCATAGCAGCACTCTCCACAATAGCTAAAACCTGGAAAGAGCCTAAGTGTCCATCAACAGATGAATGGATCAAGAAGATGTGGTTTATCTATACCATGGAATACTACATGGCAATGAGAAACAATGAAATCTGGCCATGTGTAGCAACATGGATGGACCTTGAGGGTGTGATGCTGAGCGAAATAAGTCAGGCAGAGAAAGACAAATATCATATGTGTGCACGTATAGGAGGATTAGGAGGAGCTTAACAGAGGACCAAGGGGGAGAAGAAGGGCAGAAACGGTGGGGGAAAGGGAGAGAGGCAAACCATGAGAGACTCTTGAATGCTGACAAAAACTGAGGACTGGTGGATGTGGGGGGGAGGAGGGGTGGGCATGGAGGAGGGCACTTGTGGGGATGAGCACTGGGTGTTATGTGGAAACTAATTTGACAATAAACTATTTGTAAAAAAAAAAAAAAAAAAAAAAGAAAATTTATGAAGGATTTTGGAGAAGACATAAAGAAATGGAGAAACATTCCATGCTCATGGATCGGAAGAATAAATATAGTTAAAATGTCATTACTACCCAAAGCAATCTACACATTCCATGCAATCCCAATCAAAATGGCACCAGCATACTTCTCAAAACTAGAACAAACTATCCTAATTTTGTATGGAACCACCAAAAAAAAAAAAAAAACCTGAATAGTCGAAGTAATACTGAAGAATAAAACAAAAACGGGAGGTATCACCATCTCAGATTTTAGCCTCTACTACAAAGCTGTAATCATCAAGACAGTATTGTATTGGCACAAAAACAGACACATAGACCAATGGAACAGAACTGAGAACTCAGAAGTGAACCAAAAGTATACAGCTAACTAATTTTTGACAAACCAGGAAAGAGTATCCAATAGAAAAAAGACAACCTCTTTAAAAGATGGTGCAGGGAGATCTGGACAGCAACATGCGGAAGAATGAAACTAGATCATTTTTTCACACCATACACAAAAATAAATTCAAAATGGATAAAGGACCTGAATGTGAGACGGGAAACCATCAAAACCCTAGAGGAGAAAGCAGGAAACAACCTCCTTGACCTCCACTGCAGCAATTTCTTATTGACACGTCCCCAAAGGCAAGGAAATCAAGAGCAAAAATGAACTACAATGACCTCATCAAGTTTAAAGCTTCTGCATGGCAAAGGAAACAATCCATAAAACTAATAGGCAACCAACGAAATGGGAAAAGATAGTTGCAAATGACATATCACATAAAGGGCTAGTATCCAAAATCTAGGAACTTCCCAAACTCCACACCCGAAAAACAAATAATCCAGTGAGGAATTGGGCAGAAGACATGAACAGACACTTCTCCAAAGAGGATATCCAGATGGCCAACAGACACATGAAACAATGCTTAGCATCCCTCATCATCAGGGAAGTGCAGATCAAAACCACACTGTGATACCACCTCACGCCGGTTAGAGGGGCTAAAATGAACAAATCAGGAGACTCTAGATGTTGGCAAGAATGTGGAGAAGCGGGCACGCTTCTCTACTGTTGCTGGGAATGGAAACTGGTGCAACCCCTCTGGAAAACAGTGTGGAGGTTCCTCAAAACATTAACAATAAAACTCCCCTATGACCCAGCAATAACACTGCTAGGAATTCCCCCAAAGGATACAGGAGTGCTGATGTGTAGGGACACATGTACCCCAATGTTCATAGCAGCACTCTCAACAATAGCCATATCATGGAAAGAACCTAAGTGTCCATCAACGGACGAATGGATCAAGAAGATGTGGTTTATCCATACAATGGAATACTACATGACAATGAGAAAGAATGAAATCCTGCCATTTGTAGCAGCGTGGATGGAACTTGAGGGTGTTATGCTGAGCGAAGTAAGTCAGGCAGAGAAAGACAGATACCATATGTTTTCACTTATAGGTAGATTAGGAGAAACTTAATGGAGGACCGTGGGGGATGAGAAGGGGAAAAATAGTTGCAGAGAGGGAAGGAGGGAAACCATGAGAGACTTGAATACTGTGAGAAATCTGAGGGCTGACGTGGGTGGGGGCGAGGTGAAGGGGAGTGATGGGCATGGAGGAGGGCATTTCTGGGGATGAACACTGGATGTTATATGGAAACCAACTTGGCAATAAACTATGAAAAAAATAATTTAAAAAAATGATAGTAAAGAAAAGAGAAGACCCATTTAGAAGAAGGAGAAAATTTGAACAGACTCATAACCAGCAAAAAAATTGAATTAGATATCAAAAATCTCCCAACGAATAAGATCAGGGCCAGATTGCTCCCTAGGGGAATTCTACCAGATATTTAAAGCAGAGTTAATACCTTTCCTTCTCAAGCTGTCCCAAAAATAGAAAAAAAGAAAGCTTCCAGACTCATTCTATGAATCCGGCATTACTTTGATTCTTAAAACACACAGAGACCCACAAAAAAGGAGATTTATAGGTCAAGATCCCTGACGAACATGGATGCAAAAATTCTCTACATCATACTAGCAAAGCGAATTCAACAGCCTAATAAAAAAATTATTTTCCATGATCAACTGAGATTCATTCCTGGGCTGCAGGGCTGGATCAATTTTGCAAATCAATCAATGTCATAAGCACATTAATAGAAGAAAATTTAAGAACCATATGGTCCTGTCAATTGGTGCAGAAAAAAGCATTTGTCAAAATACAGCATCCTTTCATAATAAAGTCCCTGAAGAAAGTTGGGATAGAAAGAACATACATTAACATCATAAAAGGTATATATGAAAACCCACAGAAAATGTCATCCTCAATGGGGAAAAACTGAGAGCTTTCCCCCTGAGATCTGGAACACGACAGGGATGCCCACTGTCACCACTGTTGTTTAACATAGTGTTGAAAGTCCTAGCCTCAGGACTTCAGACAAAATGAAATTAAATCAGACAATAGACAATCGTACAACAAAATGAAATTTAAAATTGGCAAAGAAGTCAAACTTTCACTTTTCGCAGATGACATGATACTCTACGTAGAAAACCCAAAAGACTTCACCAAAAAGCTGCTAGAACTGATACATGAATTCAGTAAAATCACAGCATACAAAATCAATGTATAGAAATCGGTTGCATCTCTATACACCAATAATGAAGCAACAGAAAGAGAAATCAAGAAATCGATCCCATTTACATTTGCACCAAGAACTATAGGAATAAACTTAACCAAAGATGGAAAATATCTGTACGCTAAAAGCTACAGAAAACTTATGAAAGAAAGTGAAAAAGACACAAAGTAATGGAAAAATATTCCACGTCCATGGATTGGAAGAACATATACTGTTATAATGTCAATACTACCCAAAGCAATCCACACACAATTCCAATAAAAATTGCACCAGTATTCTTCTCAAAGCTAGAACAAGCAACCCTAAAATTTGTATGGAACCACAAAAGACACCCAAATAGCCAAAGTAATGTTGAAAAACAAAACCAAAGCAGGAGGCATCACAGTCCTGGACTTTAGCCTCTACTAAAAAAGCTGTAATCATCAAGACAATATGGTATTGGCACAAAAACAGACATATAGACCAATGGAATAGAAGAGAGAACCCAGAATTGGACCCACAAATGTATGGCCAAATAATCTTTGACAAAGCAGAGAAGAGCATCCAATGGGGGGGAAGGCAGTCTCCTTACCCAGTGGTGCTGGGAGAACCGGACAGCAGCATGCAGATGAATGAAACTAGACCTCTTTCTTATACCATACACAAAAGTAAACTCAAAAAGGAAGAAAGACCTAAATGTGAGACAGGAAACCATCAGAACCCTAGAGGAGGCAACAACTTCTTTGACCTCAGCTGCAGCAATTTCTTGCTTGACACGTCTCAGATGGCAAGGGAAATAAAAGCAAAAATGAACTATTGGGAACTCATCAAGATAAAAAGCTTCTGCACTGCCAAGGTAACAATCCACAAAATGAAAAGGCAAATGACGGAATGGGAGAAGATATTTGCAAATGACATATCAGATAAAGGGCTAGTATCCACAATCTATAAAGAACTTACAAAACTCCACACCTGAAAAACAAATAATCCAGTGGGGAAATGGGCAAAGACCTGAAAAGACACTTTTCCAAAGAAGACAGCCAGATGCCCAACACATGAAGACATCCAGAAGGCCAGGCACATGAAATGATGCCAAACATCACCTATCATCAGGGAAATACAAATCAAAACCGCATTTGGATACCACCTCACACCAGTCATAGTGGCTAAAATTAACGCAGGAAACAGTAGATGCTGGAGAGGATGTGAAGAAATGGGAACCCTCTTGTACTGTTGGTGGGAATATAAACTGGTGCAGCTGCTCTGGAAAACAGTGTGGAGGTTCTTCAAAAAATTAAAAATAGAACTACCCAACGACCCAGTAATAGCACTACTATGAATTTATGGAAAGTATACAGGAGTGCTGATTCGTAGGGGCACATGTACCCCAATGTTTACACCAGTGCTTTCTACAACAGCCAAATTATGGAAAGAGCCCAAACGTCCATCAACTGATGAGTGAATACAGAAGACATGGTTTATATATAAAGAATGGAATACTACACGGCAATGAGAAATAATGAAATTCTGCTATTTACAACAATGTGGATGAAACTGCAGGGTATTATACTAAGTGAAATAAGTCAGAGAACGACAGATTTCATATGTTTACACTCATATGTGAAATCTGAGAAACTTAACAGGAGACCATGGGGGAAGGGAAAGGGAAAAATAGTTTCAAACAGAGAGGGAGGCAAACCATAAGAGACTCTTAAATACAGAGAACAAACTGAGGATTGATGGGGGGTGGGGTAGAGGGGGAAATGGGTGATGGGCATTGAGGAGGGCACTTATTGGAGTGAGCACTGGGTGTTGTGTGTAAGTGATGAATCACGGGAATCTACCTCCAAAACCAAGAGCACACGCTATACACCGTTTGTTAGCTAACTTGACAATAAACTATATTTTAAAAAAAGAAAGAAAAAGAAAGACCCATTTTTATGCTGCTGGCAAGAGGCTCATTTTAGACATAAAGACGTCAGCAGATTGATAGTAGGGATTGGAGGAGGGCACTTGTTGGGATGAGCACTGGGTGTTATATGTAAACCAACTTGACAATAAACTATTTAAGGAAAAAATAAAAGAAAGTAGGGATTGGATAAATAATTATCATGCAAATGGATGTCAAAAGAAAGCTAGAGTTCCAATACTTAGACAAACAAGGCTTTAAAAAAAAAGAGTTTAACAAGAAACAAATAAGGGGACTATAAAATAATAAAGGATGCAATCCAAAATGAAGAAATAACAAATTTAATATGTATTCACCCAACATGGAACACCCAAATGTATGAAACAATAACAAACATAAAGGAACTAATCAATAATAATACAACAATAGTAGGAAGTTTACCACCCCACTTACATGAAGGTATAGATCATCTAGACAGAAAATCAACAAGGAAACACTGGCTTTGAATGACACACTGGAGCAGATGGACATAACAGATATATTCAGAACATTCCATCCTAAAACAGCAAAATACACACTGTTTTCAAATGCATGTGGAACATTCTCCAGAGTAGATCACTTACTACAAAACTAAATAGGCCTCAACGAAAACAAAAAGATTGGCATAGTACTATGCATCTTTTCTGACCACACTATGAAACTAGAAATCTTTCACAAGAAAAAATCTGGAAAACCACAAATAAATGCAGGTTAAATAACTTGCTACTAAACAATAACGTGGGCAAGCACAAAATCAAGGAGGAAACCAAATATTATAGAAACAAATGAAAATGAGACACCACGAGCCAAAATCCCTAGAATACAACAAAAGTGGTCCTAAGAGGAAAGTATGTAGCAATTATGGGCTACCCTAAGAAGCAAGAAATATCTGAAATAAACCACCAATGTTACACCTAAGGAGCTAGAAAAAGAACAATGAGTAAATCCTAAAGCCAGCAAAAGGAAGGAAATAGTAATGATTAGAGCAGAAATAAATGATGCACAAACTAAAAAGACAAAATCACAACAGAAATTGGTTGCATTTCTCTACACCAACGAAGAAAGCAGCAGAAAGAGGAATCAAGGAATCAATCCCATTTAAAATTGCACCAAAAGGCATAAGATACATAAGAATAAAACTAAGATCTGTTCATTGGAAACTATAGAAAACTTATGAGAAAAATTAGAGAAGACCCAAAGAAATTGAAAATCATTCCATGCTCATGGATTGGAAGAACAAATATTGCTAAAATGTGTATACTACCCAAAGCAATCTACAGATTAAACACAACCCATGTCAAAATAATGCCAGCATTCTTCACAGAGATAGAAAAACAATTCTAAAATTTTTATGGAACCGGAAAAGATCACGAATAGCCAAACTAATGCTAAAAAAGAAAACCAAAGCTGAAGGAATAACAATTCCAGAATTCAAACTGTATTACAAAGCTCTAATTACCAACAAACTATGGTGTTGAAACACACACACGCATGCACGCACACATGCACACGCACACGCACACACACAGAACAATGTAACAAAATAAACCCAGATTACGACCCACAAATGTATGGTCAACTAATCTTCAACTAAGCAGGAAAGAGTATCCAATGGGAAAAGAAAAGACAGTCTGTTCAGCAAATGATGCTGGGAAAACAGAAAAGCAACATGCAGAAGAATGAAACTAGCCCATATTTTTATACCATACACAAAAATAAACTCAAAATGGATTGGATACCTAAATGTAAGACAAAAAACCATCAAAATCCTATAGGAGAAATCAAGAAACAACTCTTTCCCCTTGGCCACAGTAACTTCTTACTAGACATGTCCCAGGAGGCAAAGGAAATGAGCAAAAAAGAACTACTGGGATCTCAATAAAGTAAAAACTTCTAAACTGCAAAGTGAACAGTCAACAAAACAAAAAGGCCACTGATGGAACGGGAGAAGATATTTACAAATGACGTATTGGATAAGGGGTTAGTATGAAAAATCTTTCTTTTTAATTTACAAATAGTTTATTGTCAATTTGGTTTCCATATAACACCTGGTGCTCATCCAAACAAATGCTCCCCTCCGTGACCATCCCCCCTTCCCCCCCACATCCATCAGTCCTCAGTTTTTGTCAGCATTCAAGAGTCTCTCATGGTTTGCCTCTCTCCCTTTCCCCCACCATTTCCCCCTTCTTCTCCCCCTTGTTCCTCCGTCAAGTTCCTCCTAATCCTCCTATACGTGCAACATATGATATTTGTCCTTCTCTGCCTGACTTATTTCGCTCAGCATAACACCCTCAAGGTCCATCCATGTTGCTACACATGGCCAGATTTCATTGTTTCTCATTGCCATGTAGTATTCCATGGTATAGAAAAACCACATCTTCTTGATCCATTCATCTGTTGATGGACACTTAGGCTCTTTCCATGTTTTAGCTATTGTGGAGAGTGCTGCTATGAACATTGGGGTACATGTGCTCCTATGCATCAGCATTTCTGTATCCCTTGGGTAAATTCCTAGCAGTGCTATTGCTGGGTCCTAGGGGAGTTCTATTGTTAGTTTCCTTGAGGAACCTCCACACTGTTTTCCAGAGGGGCTGTACCAGTTTACATTCCCACCAACAGTGTAGGAGGGTGCCCGTTTCTCCACATCTTCGCCAGCATCTAGAGTTCTCTGATTTGCTCATTTTAGCCACTCTGACTGGCGTGAGATGGTATCTCAGTGTGGTTTTGGTTTGTATTTCCCTGATGAGGAGGGATGCTGAGCATCATTTCATGTGTCTGTTGGCCATCTGGATGTCCTCTTTGGAGAAGTGTCTGTTCATATCCTCTTCCCATTTCTTTACTGGGTTGTTTGTTTTTCGAGTGTGGAGTTTGGTGAATTCCTTATAGATTTTGGATATTAACCCTTTATCTGATATGTCATTTGCAAGTATCTTTTCCCATTCCATTGGTTGTCTATAAGTTTTGTGGGTTCTTTCCTTTGCCGTGCAGAAGCTTTTGATCTTGATGAGGCCCCAATCGTTTATTTTTGCTCTTGATTCCCTTGCTTTGGGGGATGTGTCAAGTAAGAGGTTGCTGCGGTGGAGGTCAAGGAGGTTGTTTCCTGTTTTCTCCTCTAGGGTTTTGATGGTTTCCTGTCTCACGTTCAGGTCCTTTATCCATTTTGAGCTAATTTTTGTGCATGGTGTGCGACATTGATCCAGTTTCATTGATCTGCATATTGCTGTCCAGTTCTCCCAACACCATCTGTTAAAGAGGCTGTCTTTTTTCCATTGGATATTCTTTCTTGCTTTGTCAAAGATTAGTTGGCTGTATGCCTTTGGGTCCAACCCTGAGTTCTCAATTCTGTTCCATTGGTCTATGTGTCTGTTTTTGTGCCAATACCATACTGTCTTGATGATGACAGCTTTATAGTAGAGGCTAAAGTCTGGGATGGTGATACCTCCCGTTTTGGTTTTATTTTTCAGGATTACTTTGGCTGTTCGGGGTCTTTTGTGGTTCCATACAAATTTTTGGATAGTTTGTTCTAGTTTTGAGAAGTATGCTGGTGCAATTTTGATTGGGATTGCATTGAATGTGTAGATTGCTTTGGGTAGTAATGACATTTTAACTATATTTATTCTTCTTATCCATGAGCATGGAATGTTTTTCCATTTCTTTGTGTCTTCTTCAATTTCCTTCATAAGTTTTCTATAGTTTTCATCATACAGATCTCTTGTATCCTTGGTTAGGTTTATTCCGAGGTATTTTATGGTTTTTTGTGCAATTGTGAATGGGATCAGTTTCTTGATTTCTCTTTCTGTTGCTTCATTGTTGGTGTATAAAAATGCAACCGATTTCTCTACGTTGATTTTGTACCCTGCAACTTGGCTGAATTCTTGGATCAGTTCTAGTTGGCTTCTGGTGGAGTCTGTCGGGTTTTCTATGTAGAGTATCATGTCATCTGCGAAGAGTGAAAGTTTGACTTCCTCTTTGCCAATTCTGATGCCTTTGATTTCCTTTTGTTGTCTGCTGGCTGATGCTAGGACTTCCAGCACTCTGTTAAACAGCAGTGGTGAGAGTGGACATCCCTGTCGTGTTCCTGATCTCAGGGGGAAAGCTCTCAGTTTTTCCCCGTTGAGGATGATCTTAGCTGAAGGCTTCTCATAGATGGCTTTTATGATGTTTAAGGAGGTTCCTTCTATCCCGACTTTCTCTAGAGTCTTTATTAAGAAGGGATGCTGTATTTTGTCAAATGCTTTTTCTGCATCTATCGACAGGATCATATGGTTTTTATCTTTTCTTTTGTTGATGTGATGTATCCCATTGATTGATTTACGAATGTTCAACCATCCCTGAAACCCAGGAATGAATCCCACTTGATCTTGGTGGATGATTCTTTTTATGTGCTGCTGGATTCGATTTGCAAGGATCTTGTTGAGGATTTTTGCATCCGTATTCATCAAGGATATTGGCCTGTAGTTCTCTTTTTTTGCTGGATCTCTGTCTGGCATGGGAATCAGAGTGATGCTGGCTTCATAAAATGAGTCTGGAAGTTTTCCTTCACTTTCTATTTTTTGGAATAGCTTGAGAAGAATTGGGATTAATTCTGTTTTAAACATCTGGTAGAATTCCCCGGGGAAGCCTTCTGGTCCTGGATTCTTATTTGTTGGGAGATATTTGATCACTGATTCGATTTCCTCACTAGTTATGGGTCTGTTCAGATTTCCTATCTCTTCCTGTGTGAATTTTGGTAGTGGGTGTGCTTTTAGGAATTTGTCCATTTCTTCTATGTTGTCCAATTTGTTGGCATATAATTTTTCATAGTATTCCCTGATAATGGCTTGTATTTCTGAGGGGTTGGTTGTAATAATTCCATTTTAATTCATGATTTTGTCTATATGGGTGCTCTCTCTTTTTTTTTTTTTCGAGAAGCCTGGCTAGAGGTTTGTCAATTTTGTTTATTTTTTTCAAAAACCCAACTCGGTTTCATTGATGTGTTCAATTGTTTCTTTTGTCTCTATGTTGTTTATTTCTGCTCTGATTTTTACTATTTCTCTTCTTCTACTGGGTTTAGGGCGTTCTTTTTGCTCTGCCTCTAGTTCCTTTATGTGAGCTGTTAGATTTTGGACTTGCGCCTTTTCTAGTTTCTTGAAATAGGCCTGGAGTGCAACGTACTTTCCTCTTAGGACTGCCTTTGTTGCATCCCATAGATTTTTGATTGTTGTGTTTTTCTTTTCATTTGTTTCCATATATTTTTAAATTTCATCTCTAATAGCCTGATTGTCCCATTCATTCTTTAGAACTGTGTTCTTTAACCTCCATGTTTTTGGAGGTTTTTCAGGCTTCTTCCTGTGATTGATTTCAAGTTTCAAAGCATTATGATCTGACAGTGTGCATGGTATGATCTCAATTATTTTATATTTATTGAGGGTTGTTTTATGTCCCAGTATGTGATCTATCTTGGAGAATGTGCCATGTGCACTTGAGAAGAAAGTAAATTCCCTGGCATCAGGATGTAGAGTTCTAAATATATCTGTCAGATCCATCTGGTCCAATGTGTCTTTCAAGTCCATTATTTCTCTAGTGATTTTCTGTCTGGTTGACCTATCCATTGCTGTAAGTGGAGTATTAAAGTCCCCTGCTATTACCACATTCTTATCTATGAGCCTGTTTCTGTTCGCGATTGTTTTAAATATTTAGGTGCTCCCATATTTGGTGCATAGACATTTATGATTGTTAATACTTCCTGATGGATAGACCCTCTAATTATTATGTAATGCCCTTCTTCATCTCTTCTATTGTCTTTAATTTAAAGTCCAGTTTGTCTGATATATGTATAGATACTCCAGCTTTCTTTTGATTTCCTGTAGCATGATAAATATTTCTCCATCCCCTTACTTTTAATCTGAAGGTGTCTTCCAGTCTAAAATGAGTTTCTTGTAGACAGTATATAGATGGATTTTGTTTTTTTATCCATTCTACTACCCTATGTCTTTTGATTGAAGCATTCAGCCCATTTACGTTTAGTGTTATTATTGAGATATGTGGGTTTAGAGTCTTTGTGTCCTTTGTGTAGTTCATGCTTGTGGTGGTGTCTCTGGTATATTTGTTCCTTGCAACCTTTCCTTCAGAGCGTCCCCCTCAGGATTTCTTGTAGGGCTGGCTTAGTGGTGACAAATTCTTTCAATTTCTGTTTATTTGGAAAGGTTTTATCTCTCCTTCTATTTTGAATGACAGGCTTGCTGGATAGAGGATTCTTGGCTGCATATTTTTACTGTTCATCACATTGAAGATCTCCTGCCATTCCTTTCTGGCCTGCCATGTTTCAGTAGATAGGTCTGTCACCACTCTGATAGGTTTGCCTTTGTATGTGAGGGCCCTTTTCTCCCTAGCTGCTTTCAAAATTTTCTCTTTGTCCTTATATTTTGCCATTTTTACTATGATATGCCTTGCAGAAGGTCGATTCAGATTACGTCTGAGGGGGTCCTCTGAGCCTCTTGTATTTCAACGTTTACTTCTTTTCCCAGGTCGGGGAAGTTCTCTGCTATAATTTGTTCCAGGACTCCTTCAGCACCTTTCCCTCTCTCTTCCTCTTCTGGGATTCCTATGATGCGGATATTGTTGCGTTTGACTGTGTCGCTGAGCTCTCGAACTCTTCTTTCATGTTCCTGGATCAGTTTGTCTCTTTTTTTGTCAGCTTCTTGTTTTTCTATAATGGTGTCTTCTAAATCACTTATTCTCCTTTCTGCCTCTTCAATCCGTGCATTGGAGGCCTCTAATTTATTATGTATCTCATTTATCGCATTTTTTAATTCTTCATGCCTATTTATATTCTCCATTTTGTCTGTAGCCATAGTTTCTTTGATGTCCCCTATGTTTTTTTCAAGCCCAGCTATTAATTTTATGATTATTATTCTAAAATCTTGTTCATTTATGCTGCTTATATCTGTTTTGAGCTGTTCATTAGCTGTCAATTCTTCTTGGAATTTCTTTGGAGGAGAGCTTTTTCATTTCGTCATTTCAGTTAGCTTTCTGGCTCTCGTTAGTTTTAAAGACGTGTTATGCTCTCTGGTCCTGTGAGCGCTGCTGTATCCAGAAGACTCCTTGACTGTCCAGGGCCTATTCTTTCAGAGAGTGTTTTTTGAACGGTATCTCTTGGTCTCTCTTGTTGAGATCGTGGTTATTTTGTTTTCCTACTCGTAGTGATATTTGGGCCTCTCCACCATGTGTACTTTGGCTTGTTTCTTGAGGTCACCCTGGAAAGGAAAACAGACAGACAAACACACTGGGAGCAGGGGCACACAAAAACACAGACAAATCCGACTAACATGCAAACTGAGAGGAATAGCAACAGAGTTAAGAGAAAAGATGCAGGAGGGAAGGCGAATAATAGAAAATGAAAAAATAAAAAAAATACATAAAGAGGTCAAAATGAAGAAAAGAAAAGGAAAAAAAAAGAATACCAATAGACAAAGAACGATTTATAGCATATAACCGATTTCTCACCTATAATTAAATAGCCGGGTGTGTGCAGGGCTGGTTGAAGAGCATAGAGACAGTGAGAGAAGACAGGGCGGGGATGAGGCAAAACTGGAAATAGAATGAACAGGCAGAAGGGATAAGAAGCTTTTTTCAAAGAGTTAAAGGGTGGAGTGTGGTTGGTTAGGTGAGAGAATGATGCTGGTGTTATCCAGAGAAACTATATAGTCTAATTACTCCTGAGAGAAAGAGATGAAAAGGTTGGGACGTGTAGAATTTACATCTGCAGAATGGACTAAATGTGATTGTTTAAGCACGCTGGTAACCAGAGTTAATCAGGTCAGTGTTCTGGGGAAAAAAAAGAGAAAAAAAAAGAAAAGAAGAAAAAGAAAAGAAAAAAAAAGGGAAAAGGGGAAGAGGGCACCTCTCAAGCAGGGATGGGTGTGGTTTGATCCAATGGGTCAGGTGGGAGTTCTGCCTTGGCGGTTATAGGGAGGAGAGTGGTGGCACTACACCTTGCTTTTATGGGCGTGTAAACTCCCAGGGCCAGGGGCTCAGCCAAAGTTTGTTACACTTTTCAACCTAGGCCAGTCCCAGCCTCCAAATGGCAGTCCAAGTGCCCCACTGAAATTGCCTCAGGCGATCCCCTGGCAACCCCGTCAGGGCAATTCCAAGCCTCCTGCCTGGCTCTGGGGGAGGAGCCAGAAGCCACTGCTCTCTTCTCCTCAGGGTCGGACTGGGGAGCCTGGGCGGGGCGGGGGGCCTTGTCTGCCGGTTGCTCTGAGCCTGCTGGAGTGAGGAAATCGAGGTCCCTCTGTATCTCTTCACCCAAAACACGAATTCGTGGGCAAATCTCCCAGTTTTTAGCTCTTTACCTTCCCCCTAGAGTTACAGCCAGCCAGGAGCGTGGTCGCCAGGTGCCTGCGTGAGACTCCTCCAGGGGTCCAAGCCCACCAGAAGGGCAATAGCGGCAGGCGCGCAGCTTCTCCCAGCCAGCCAGGAGCCAGCACAAAGAAGCAAACCGTAAGTGCAGCCCCTCCGAGGCGAGTTGGAGCGTGGGGGTCCTGGTGCGCAGGTATTTTGTGCGCAAGGTCTTTCTACACCTGGAGCGGAGGTTTTTTCCCCCAAGCGGAGGTTTTTCTGTTTTGAACTCTCTCTCTTTTTCCCCTCTCACTCCTTGCAGAGGGGGATCGCCCTGTCCCTCCAGTCTCCGATCCAGGCCCGATTTTATCTTCCCCAGTTCACACTCACGTTAGAAGGCTTTTTCAGTGGATTCTGCGTCTTTTTTCTCCTGATCTACTGGGTTTTGTATGGTTTCCTATGGCTTCAGATCTTTTCCGTGTGATGCATGGGCGCGAGTGCAAGTACGGAGCTCCCTACTTTTCCCCCATCTTGCCTCCCCTCTCAAAAATCTATAAAGAACTTATCAAAATCCACATCCAAAACACAAATAATTGAGTGAAAAAATGGGCAGAAAACATGAATAGACACTTTTCAAAGAAGACGTCCAGATGGCTAACACACACTTGAAAAGATGTTCAAATTCACTCACCATCAGGGAAATAAAAATCAAAACCACAATGAGATACCACCTCATACCTGTCAGGATGGCTAAAATTAACAACTCAGGAAACAAGAGATGTTGGCAAGGATGCAGAGAAAGGAGAATACTTTTGCACCGTTGGTGGAAATGCAACCTGGTGCAGAACAGTGCAGAGTTTCCTCCAAAACTTAAAAATAGAACTACCCTATGATCCAGCAATTGTACTACTAGGTATTTATCCAAAGGATTAAAAAATGGTGATTCGAAAGGTCACATGCATCTCAATGTTTATAGTGTGGTAATGACAGCCAAATTATGGAAAGAGCCCAAATGTCCATCGACTAATAAATGGATAGAGTAAGTGGTTTGTATAGATACAAAGAAATATTACTTGGCGATCAAAAATAATGAAACCATTCATTTGCAACCACATGGATGGAACTAGAGAGTAAGTGAAATAAGTCATTCAGTTAAATATCATATGATTTCCCTTCTATGTGGAATTTAAGAAACAAGACAGATGAACACAGGAGACGTGAAGGAAAAATAAGTTTAAAACAGAGAAGGAGGCAAACCATAAGAGACCCTTAAATACAAAGAACAAACTGAGGGTTGCTGGAGGGGAGGTGGGTGAAAAGTTGGGCTAAATGGATGATGAGCACTTAAGGGGGGCACTTTTTGGGATGAGCACTGGGTGTTTTATGTAGGTGATTTATCATAGGGTTCTAGTCTTGAAACCAAGACCACACTGTATGTTAACTAACTTGAATTTAAATAAATAAAATTTTAATCTAAAAAAGACAAAAAGCATAAAAAACAATTAAGCATATCAATAAAACCAGGAGCTGGTTCTCTGAAAATAATAAAATAAAATTGGTAAACTCTAGCTAGATTTACCAAAAAGAAAAGAGAAAGGACCCAACTAAATAAAATCAGAAACGAGAGAAGAGAAATAACAACCAACACCACAAAAATGCAAACAACTGTAAGAGAATATTATGAAAAAGTCAGCCAACAAATTGGGCAACCGTGAAGAAATTGATAAATTCATAGAATCACATAAGCCACTAAAACTGAAAGAAGAAGAAATAGAAAACTTGACCAGGTTGATAACTAGTCAAGATATTGAATTATAATAAAGAAAATCCTAACAAAGGAAAGTCCAGGGACAGGTAATGGAAACAAAAAGCAAAAATAAAGTATTGGAACTTCATCAAAACAAAAAGCTCCTGCACAGTGAAGGAAACAATCAAGAAAACTAAAAGGCAACCTACAGAATGGGAGAAGACATTCATATTTGCAACTGACATATCTGATAAAGAGTTAGTATTCAAAATGTATAAAAAACTTACACAATGCAACACTGAAAAAATGAAAAATTCCAATAAAAATGGTAATAGACGTTTTTCCAAAGAAGACACACAAATGTCCAACAGACGTATGAAAAGAGGCTCAACATCACTGATCGTCAGGGAAATACATATCAAAACTACAATGAGATATCATCTTACACCTGTCGGAAAGGTTAAATTCAACAACAGAAGAAACAACAGGTGTTGACGAGTATGTGGAGAAAGGGGAATTCTTTTACACTTTTTTTGGGAACGCAGACTGGTGCAACCACCATGGAAAACAGTATGGAGGTTCCTCAAAAAGTTAAAAATAGAATTACCCTAATATCTGGTAATTGTATTACTAGGTATCTACCCAAAGGATACAAAAGTACTAATTCAATTCTGATGTTTATAGCAGCCTTCTATACCATAGCTAAATTATGGAAGCAACCCAAGTGTCTACTGACTGCTGAATGGATGAAGAAGAGGTGGTGTACACACACACACACACACACACACACACACACACACACACACACACATTGGAATATTACTCAGAAATATCAAAGAATGAAATCTTGCCATTTGCCAGGACATGGATGGAGCTAGCGAGTATTTGATAATCGCAATATGTCAGTTAGAGAAAGTCATATATCATATGATTTCACTCATATGTGGAATTTTAGAAACAAAACAAATGAGCAGAGGGCAAAAAAAGAGAGAGAGAAAAAGCGAAAGCAAGAAACATACTCTTAACAATACAGAACTGATGATTACCTGAGGGGAGGGGAATGGGGAGATGGGTTAAACAGGTGATGAGAATTAATGTGGTGCACTTTGTATGATCAGTGGTTGATGTATGGAAGTGTTGAATCAGTATATTGTGCACCTAAAACTAATATGACACTGCATATTAACTAACTAGAATTAAAAAAAAAAATAGGTCTGAACTTTTCAGGTCTGAACCTGAAAATTTTCAGAATTGATACATCATATATATTAGAAATGTAGTTTGTGATAAAAAGTCTTGTGAATTTCACAACAGGCCCTTTTACTTACAAGTGTTACTTGTTAAAAATATGAAAACTGAATGCTGAGTACTGGAATATTTTATTTATTCCAATGTATGTTGTCAGCTTTGTTTGCCTTACGATACAGAAATACTACACACAATTCTTTTTTCAAAGAATACTTTCTAAATGTTGCTTTTGCAATTCAACCTAAATATACAGATTTTTTCATGTGATACAATATAAAATTAGCAAAGTAAGTAAACTTTTCAATTGATTTACAATTATATTGAATTAATTGATTTTGCATTTTACAAGGTATTTTTGTACCCCCGTTATTGAAGGTTTCGAAATAAATATATCCTTAAAAATGGAATACATTTTATCCTGGACATATCTTTAATAATATACTAACATAAAAGGCATAGAAGTATGCTTTACTCTGATAAAGAAAGTTTATTTGTATAGAAAAGTGTTAAAGGGAATTTTGAAATTAGAAAACCAAATGCTTAAAAGTTTGCTATTTTTATTTTTTAGTAAAACACCACTGATATCTCTTGGTTCACAATAGCCCACAGGATAAAGTCCAAACATCCAAGTAGTACCAGAAAAGCCTTTGCCTACATTTCTCACCACTCTTGGACCTAATATAGCGGAATTTCACTGAACTTCCTATCATTCCACCAAATATTGCATTTACTTTATTTGTACAGTTTCCTTTATCCTCTCTTTTCTTCAGTTTATATGCCCAGAAAATCCCTATTTATTCTTCAAAACTAACTCAAAAGTTGTTTCCTTTCATGGTCTTTCCCAGAATAAAAATGTCTCCCCTTTTCCATGCCAACTCTGAACATCGGTTTCAGTACATTTGTATTACAAATATCCAGTTATATGTCTGTCTCCAACTAACCTAACAACTTTTTATCATCAGCACCTAAGATGGACCTTGACACTTTGGCAATTTCTCAATAAAGTTTTGATGAATGAAAGAATGGAAAGCAAACCTTTGTTATCAGAAAGCAAAGCTTTGTTTTCAAAAAGGCTGAGGTTGATACAAGCTCAATTTAAGGGCTTTCAATATACAAACTAAAAGTAACTGTTAGGAATTATTTGTCAGCACTGGAGTTGGTTGGAAACTGAACAAGGCTTAGAATGTCTAGATCATAAAGAGAAAAGTGAAGCCTTGAAGGGTAAAATAGGTCATTTAAAAGAGAGATACATCTGATGAGTGGGGGAAGGGAGATACTTGAAACTCTAGGCTTCAAACATCATACCCAGTTCTCTTTAGGCACCTTCACATGGCATTTGAGGCTCTCCAAGGCCTGATTCAATCTTGCATGTTTATGCTTTGCAGTCATCATTTGCTTTCATATGTGAGTATACACTCCAGTAAACAGAATTCCTTTTCTTATAAAATATGGCCTTTTCTCCTTAACTTCCACACTACTATTCCCAGGATTTCCTGTTTCTGCGTAAAATGCAGAACTGCCACTGTTCCTGTGCAACTTTCCATGATTGTCCATGTCTATCTGGATTTAAGCTCTGCTTCCTCTGTACTCACCTCTCAATTTACTTAATACTATTCTTGTAGATATAGTTAAACACAGTCTTGTCACCTACCAGACAGGGAAGGCGAAGGAATCAATGAAGACCAATTAGGGCAATGGTGGGCCCAGTAAGGAGGGCAGTGTTCTAAAAAGGGAGAAGTGGTAGTTCAAAGGTCAAAGAGAGAGTTCATCACATCTGGCTGGCTCATGTGCTGCTGGACGCTCTCCCACCGAACAGAGGCTCAAGCACATGTCTCCTCCTGAAAGTGGCAGTGTCCCTCCTCAGTAAGCCTCCAGAGGTCAGACAGTGGTTTTACACTGGCTCCATCCTGAAGGTTGACTGGTACCTTCTCAAAGCTGCTCAGGAAGCAGGATTGTGGCAGATGGTGTTTTTCCAGCAATTTGGAGCTGTCCCCCCAAAAAAGGAAAATGCTCTCAGGTGAAATTGTAGATTTCTTGCACATTGAGGCCACAAGGTGGGGTGTTTCTTTTCTTTTTTTTAAAATTATTTATTTCTGAGAGAGAGAGAGCCACAGCGTGAGCAGGGGAGGGTCAGAGAGAGAGAGAGAGAGAAAGAATCTGAAGCAGGCTCTGAGCTAGCTGTCAGCACAGAGCCCAACGCGGGGCTCGAACCCATGAACCATGAGATCATGACCTGAGCTGAAGTCGGACGCTTAACCGACTGAGCCACCCAGGTGCCCCAGGTCGGGTGTTTCTTAATGCCAGGGCAACTGGGTGACTGTAATTACGGGGAGGCCAGGCCCAGGACCTCCTCTCCTGGCTATTGCCTTGCCATAGCTTTTGGTTCTAGAAGCACTCCCCTTTGTTAGGGGATTGGAGGGACACAGAGCAGTTGTCACTTTATTCTTCTGAGAGCTCCCAGTTGCTGTGAGACTAGGTGAACAGCTTGGGGGAGATTGATTGCTGGAGGAAGTTGGAAAGAATTCCATCACTGTGGCCCTTGAGCAGTTAGACTCTTCAACCTTTGGGAGTTGCTGAGGGCAAGGCAGCATGCTGGTCATATCCTTTACCTTATTGGGCTTTAGGGCCTCCTGGTTGCCAAGGGGGCACAAGGTGTTGGGATTTACCCACATCCAACAGTTAGGTTCGGTCAGGACCATCTTCGTCTGGATCGGGTCTCCTCTCTTGAGGCACCTTTGGGGGCTCCATTACTTGAAGTCTGTATTTCTGCTCAGCTAAGGGGCATTGGTCTGTGGTGCAGGGCAAGAAGAGCTCATTTGCCATGTCCCAGTCCAACAGCTCTGGGAACTGGCCATGGATACTGTAATAGAATTCAGGATTTTTTAGTTTTATGTCCATCTTGGTTTTTTTAAATAGTTTATTGTCAAGTTGGTTTCCATATAATACCCAGTGCTCATCCCCAAAAGTGCCCTCCTCCATGCCCATCACCCCCCTTCCCCTCCCCCCCCCGCATCAGCCCTCAGTTTGTTCTCGGGATTCAAGAGTCTCTCATGGTTTGCCTCCCTCCCTCTCCCTCACTATTTTTCCCCTTCTTCTCCCCCATGGTCCTCTGGTAAGTTCCTCCTAATCCTCCTATATGTTCAAACATGTGGTATCTGTCCTTTTCTGCCTAAATTATTTCACTCAGAATAACACCCTCAAGTTCCATTCACATTGCTACACATGGCAAGATTTCATTCTTTCTCATTGCCATGTAGTATTTCATTGTATAGATGAACCACATCTTGATCCATTCGTCCCTTGATGGACACTTAGGCTCTTTCCATCTTTTGGCTATTGTTGAGAGTGCTGCTATGAACATTGGGAACATGTGCCCCTCTGCATCAGCACTCTCGTATCCTTTGGGTAAATTCCTAGCAGTGCTATTGCTGGGTCATAGGGGACTTCTATTGATGTTTTGAGGAACCTCCACACTGTTTTCCAGAGGGGCTGCACCAGTTTACATTCCCACCAACAGTGTAGGAGGGTGCCCATTTCTCCACATCCTCGCCAGCATCTAGAGTCTTCTGATTTGTTAATTTCAGCCACTCTGACCAGCATGAGGTGGTATCTCATGCGGTTTTGATTTGTATTCCACTGAGGATGAGGGATGCTGAGCATCGTTTTTGGACGTCTCGATGTCCTCTAGGGAGAAGTGTCTGTTCGTGTCTTCTACCCATTTATCCACTGGATTATTTGTCTTTTGGGTGTGGAGTTTGGTGAGTTCCTTATAGAGTTTGGAGACTAGTCCTTTATCTGATATGTCATTTGCAACTATCTTTTCCCATTCCGTCGCTTTCCTATTCGTTTTATTGTTTCCTTTGCCTAGCAGAAACTTTTTATCTTGATTTGGTCTCAATAGGTCATTTTTGCTCTTGATTCCCTTGCTTTTGGAATGTGTCACATAAGAAATTGCTGCGGTGCAAGTCAAGGAGGTGGTTTCCTGATTTCTCCTCTAGCGGTTTGATGGTTTCCTGTCTTACATTCAGGTCCTTTATCCATTTTGAGTTTATTTTTGTGTATGGTGTGAGAAAGTGGTCTAGTTTCATTCTTCTGCATGTTGCTGTCCAGTTCTCCCAGCATCATCCTTTAAAGAGGCTGTCTTTTTCCATTGGATACAGTTTCCCACTTTGTCAAAGCTTAGTTGGCCATACATTTGTGGGTCCAATTCTGAGTTCTCTATTCTTTTCCATTGGTCCATGCGTCTGTTTTTGTGCCAAAACCTCACATTTTGGTTTTCTTCTTCAATATTACTTTGGCTATTCAGGGACTTTTGTGGTTACATAGAAATTTTAGGATAGTTTGTTCTAGTTTTGAGAAGAATGCTGGTGCCATTTTGATTGGGATTGCATTGAATGTGTAGACTGCTTTGGGTAGTAATGATATTTTAACAATATTTATTCTTCAGATTCATGAGCATGGAATGTTTTTCCATTTCGTTGGGTCTTCTTCAATTTCCTTTTTAAGGTTTCTATAGTTTTCATCATACAGATCTCTTATATCTTTAGTGAGGTTTATTCCTAGGTATTTTATGGTTTTTTGTGCAATTGTGAATGGGGTCAGCTTCTTGATTTCTCTTTCTGTTGCTCATTATTGATGTATAAAAATGCAACTGAGTTTTGTACTTTGATTTTGTACCCTGAGACTTTGCTGAATTCATGGATCAGTTCTAATAGGCTTCTGGTGGAGTCTGTTGGGTTTTCTATGTAGAGTATCATGTCGTCGCAAAAAGTGAAATTTAACTTCTTCCTTGCCAATTGTGATCCCTTTTATTTCCTTTTGTTGTCTGCTGGCTGATGCTAAGACTTCCAGCACTATGTTAAACGACAGTGGTGAGAGAGGACATCCCTGTCGTGTTCCTGATCTCAGGGGAAAAGCTCTCAGCTTCTCCCCATTAAGAATGATGTTAGCTGAAGGCCTCTCATAGATGGCATTTATGATGTTTAAGTAGGCTCCTTCTATCCCGACTTTCTCTAGAGTCTTTATTCAGAAGGGATGCTATATTTTGACAAATGCCTTTTCTGCATCAATTGACAGGATCATATGGTTTTTATGTTTTCTTTTGTTAATGTGATGTATCACATTGATTGGTTTGTGAGTATTGAATCAGCCCTGTAACCCAGGAATGAATCCCACTTGATATTGGTGGATAATTCTTTTTATGTGCTGTTGGGATCGATTTGCAAGTATCTTGTTGAGGATTTTTGCATCTGTATTCATCAAGGATATTGGCCTGTAGTTCCCTTTTTTTTACTGGGTCTCTGTCTGGCTTGGAAATCAAAGTGATGGTGATTTCGTAGAATGACTCTAGAAGTTTTCCTTTGATTTCTATATTATGGAATAGCTTGAGAAGAATGGTATTAATTCTGTTTTAAATGTCTGGTAAAATTCCCCAGGGAAGCCATCTGGCCCTGGGCTCTTATTTGTTGGGAGATTTTTGAAAACTGATTCAATTTCTTCACTTGTTATGGGTCTGTTCAGATTTCCTATCTTTCAGTGCCTTTCCCTCTCTCTTCCCCTTCTGGAATTCCTATGATACGGATATTGTTCCATTTGATTGTATTGCTCAGCCTTCGAACTCTCCTTTCATGTTCCTGGATCAGTTTATCTCTCTTTTTTCTCAGCTTCCTCTTTTTCTATAATTCTGTCTTCTAATTAACCTATTCTCCTCTCTGTGTCTTCAATCCGTGCATTGGACGCCTCCATTTCATTATGCATCTCATTTATAGCAGTTTTTAATTCATCACAACTATTTTAAGCTCCATTATCTTTGTAGCAAAAGCTTCTCTGATGTCTTCCCTGCTTTTGTCAAGCCCAGCGATTAATTTTATGACTACTGTTCTATATTCTTGTTCAGTTATGTTGCTTATATCTCTTTTGAGCAGATCTTTAGCTGTCACTTCTTCCTGGAATTTCTTTAGAGGAGAGTTCTTCCGTTTCATCATTTTGGTTAGCTTTCTTTCTCTTGTTAGTTTTAAAAGCTTGTTATGCACTCTGTGCTAGAGATTACTGCTGTATTAAAGAAGGCTCTATGACTGTCCAGGGCCTGTCCGTTCAGGAAGTGCTCTTTGAATGGTGTCACTTGGTTTCTCTTGTTGAGACTTTGCTTATTTTATTTCCCTACTCATAGTGGTAGTTTGGAGTCTCCACCATGTGTCCTTTGGCTTGTTTCTTGAGGTAGCCCCGGATAAAAAAAAAACGGACAGACACGCAGGGAACAAAGGCACACAAATGCACAGACAAATCTAACAAACACTCAAACCAAAGGGAAAAAGAAAAGGAAAAGTAAAGTAGGGGAAAAAGAAGAGAAAAAGAGGAAGGAGGAAAAACAAATAATAAAAAGAAAAAGAAGAAAAGAAAAAAGAAAAAAATCCAAAAAGAAAAATCCAAAAGAGAAAGGACAGTCTAAAAGCATAAAACTAATAAATATATTAATTAATTTTAAAAAAAAAACAAGAAGAAAAGAAAAAAGAAAAAATTCTAAAAGTCTAAGGACAGTCTAAAAGCATAAAACCACAATTCCCATCTACAAGTAAAGAGTCGGTGTATGCAGTGCTGATGGAAGAGCATATATACAAAGGGAGAAATGACAGGGCAGAGAGAAAGCAAAATTGGAAGAGAAATGACTAGACAGAGAGAATAAGAAGCTTAATTCAGAGAGATAAAGTGGAGAATATGGTAAGAGGCGAGGAGAAAGAAATGAAGATAATGTTACTTAAAGAAACTATATAGTCTGATTTCTCCAGAGAGAGAGAGATGTAGAATATATATCTAGAGAATGGATTAAATGTGACTATTTAAGCAAATCAGTGACCAGAGTGCCCTTTCCAGCCCAGGGGAGGGATATGAATGAGACAATGGAAAATATATCTGAATGGAAAAAATTGATCTAGAATTAATCACAGTAGTACATCCATGTTGGTCTTGCCCTGGACTCTGATTAAAAAAAAAAAAAAAGGCATCCAGCAGGCCGCTCCCTGATATCCCACCTTGGTGGTTGTGGGGAGAAAAATGGCAGCACTCCAGTCTCCTCTCGAACCAAGGGTTGCAACTCACTCTTTTGTGCCGTGGGCATAGCCAAGGTAGGCCGTGCTCTATGTCCCAAGCCAAGCCTGGTTTCCAGATCTTAGTCCGCAGCCCCATTGATACCGCCAGAAATATAAACCTGCAGGCGAGTCCCTCCAAGCAGTTTCAAACTGGAGCGGAGACAGAAGAGCGGTGGAGCAGCTTCAGGGAGCCGCTTCCCCTCCCGGTCAAGCTGGTGAGCAGAGGAGCGATTTCTCCTGGCATTGCCTGGGACCAGTGCATTCCGCTCAACCTCAGCTGCACAGCTGGAAACGGGATCCCTCTGTGTCCCAAGCCGAGGTTTTCTCTTCTCCAGGGACAGGGACAGTTCCTTGAGCCGTTTCAGCCACTCTTTCTTTTCTCTTGGAGTCACCGCGGCTCCCCCCAAAGAGGGCTCTCTCCCCTCCCTCCTTGTCTCTGGTCCCGGCCTGTTCTTATCTTCCCCAGTTCACACTCACGCTATAAGATTTTCTCAGTGGACTCTGTCCCCTTTTCCTCCCAAACTTCTGGATTCTGAAAGGGTTCCTATGGCTTCAGGCCTTCTCCGTTTGAGAGATGGGGGCGAGTGAAATGTAAAGAGCTCCCTACTTCTCTACCATATTGCCTCCTCCCAAGCTGTATCTCCTCCTTTTTTAAAAATTATCTGACTCAGGAAATGGTAACTGTACTAAATTAATAATCAAAAGGAAAATTAAACAAATAGTTTGGAACATATTCTTTCCTCATTTCCATAGCCAATAAGATACTAAATCTAGCCTATTTCACCACACATATATTGCTAACACTGTCCACTACCCTTCATGCAAATGCCACCATTATAACTCAAGAATACAATAATATGAAATGGCATATTTACAGTTGACCATGAATTTCTGATTAAAGTTACTAGGTACAAACATCCAGGTGTTAGTCCAACGAAAGCCATCAAACAGCCATAGCCTGACATTAACTGAAATACTTACCATGAGCAGACAGAATTGCAACTACTAATACTAAAAATTTCTTGAAATACACAGATGGATACTGGTCTATTTAGTCCTGGGTCACTAGCAGACAGAAGATATGTTGTAAAAAGGTAGTTTATCCCCTTTTTTTTTTAAAAAAATAATAATTTCAGTGTAGTTAACATACAGTGTTATATTAGTTTCAGGTGTACAGTGTAGTGATTCAACAATTCCATACATCACTCAGTGCTCATCATGAGAAGTACACACATTAATCTCCGTCACTATTTACCCATCCATCCACTCACCTTCCCTCTGGTAACCATCAGTTTTTTTCCCTCTAGTTAAGAGTCTCTCTCCCTCTCTTTCTTTCTCTCTCTCTCTCTCTCTCTCTCGCTCTCTCTCTCGCACTCGCTCTCGCTCTCGCTCTTGCTCTCCCTCTCCCTTTCCCTCTCCCTCTTGCTCTCATCCTCTCACTCTCCTTCTCTTTTTCCTTTGCTCATATGTTTTGTTTCTTAAATTCCATATTTGAGTGAAATCATATGGTATTTGTCTTTCTCTCACCAACTTATCTCTCTTAGCATTATACTTGACAGGCTGTTAAGGATTCTGTGAATTATGAAGCATTAACTCCTGGAAACTGTGGAGGAGATGGAGCTGACCTATAGATAAGACACAGACTCAGAGCCATGCAGGATTCTGAATGCTCTGGGGCCAGGAACAGGGTTACACTCACCTGGGATTTTCTCAGTTGCCTTGTTACCTCCAGTCCTTCACACAAGCAGTCTTTCCTCTTTCAGCCTGTTCCCACACCTCAGTCCTAGTATTGTGATAATATGAAACAAAACCAGGTTGAACAGAAGCCACATGGTGTAACTCTGGGTTAAACCCAGAGTTGAGTGATTTGTATACTCCTGTTATGTCTAGCATGTCTCATCTGCAGAACTATGGGCATAACAGTAACTACTTTGCAGGGTTATTGTGGGAATTAAATGGAATGATACATGAAAAATGCCTGGCACAGAGAAGCTGCTCAGGAAATGGTCGCCATTGTTATAGAAACACTGCTTTCATTCTTCTTCTGAATCCCCGCTTCCTACCTAAGTAAGAAACATTTTGGGGGTGCCTGGGTGGCTCAGTCGGTTAAGGTTTGACTTTGGCTCAGGTCATGATCTCACAGTTTGTAAGTCTGAGCCCCACGTCGAGATCTATGCTGACAGCTCAGAGCCTGGAGCCTGCTTCAGATTCTCTGTCTCTCTTTCTCTCTGCTCCTCCCCTGTGCTCGCTCTCTCTCTCTCTCTCTCAAAATTAAATAATATTTTAAAAATCTAAGTAAGAAACGTATGAGTCATGCTTCCACATCTACAAGATGGAAATGAGAGTGTCCACTCTTCAGGAAAGTTGTGAGGATTAAGTGAGATAATGTATGTCAAGTTCTTGACCAGATAGATTCTGAGTAGATGATTTTACCCAATCATAGGGACCAATGCCAGAACCTCCACACAGAATCAAAAGCAAGCAGAGAGGTGAGCAAGCAAACTATGAATGGGTGGACACTCATATGACTATGCACACACAGGCATGCAAATGCACGGAGGGGCTGAGTCCACATGGTCTCCCTCTACCTGGTCTGGGAAAGCTAAGGACCTATGCAAACCTGAGTCTGAATATCAAGCACACTATGGCTCCAGCTGAGGGATGCTGAGGAAGGATGATGTGTTGTCTCGTTTCTACATTCATTCATTCAATCTGTCAGATCTCATTTTTTGAACTTTCTCTGGCCCCAGTGAGCCTGCTAGGAGCTTGATGCAACATATAAAGAGCATAGTCTGGCAGTGAACAATGACTGGGGGAACTTTTTATGTCCATATGCAAGGTGCAGTTGGATAAGGAGAGACTGGAAGTGGGGTAGAGTCAGAAAAGAGCCCACTGCATAAATCTAGACAGGAAACCCTGTAAACGCGGGTAGTGGTGATGGGAATAGTGACATTAATGATCCAGATGGGAGAAGAACAATGTCCGTCGTACCAGGGGAATTGGGTCAAAAAACTTGACTCCATCACCTGTCAGAGATTTGATATCAGGCCAATTACCATGCCTATCACAGCCTCAGATATCTTGTATCTACACTGGGCATCCTAACGAGACTGAATACCTAGAAATAATGTACATTAAGGATAGCAAAAGGAAGTTATTTGTTATCAATATTGTGAATAATAATAGGCTGCATCTAAGGATTAATGTTGAGGAAAGAAATGCAACAATTGTTAATTGACTAAGAATAAGTGACATTTCAGTTAAAAGCTGCAGGCACTTTAATGTGGTCGTGTACTTATTTTATTTTCAGAAGTCATTCCCATCCTTAAGCAGAAAGCACAAAGGACTATGATTTCCAGTGGGGAAAAAAAAAGGTTTGGTCATGTGCTGGTGTAGCCAAGGAGGGACTTGAAAACCTACCGGTGGTATGCACCTAGGGTCCCCAAGAGCACGTGGGATGATTTTATGGGTGTGATATTTGTCACTTGTTGTTCACATTGCCCCTACTACCACTTGAGGCGAATTGGCACCCTGAACACCCCAGAGAAGCTCAGGGTGAAATTGTAGGAACTGCCATCACTCCTGTGATGATACAGAGTTAGCTAATAGGCTCGCTTTGGGGTTTTGAGGGGATTTACGATTCTGAGAAGAGTCTTATAGGAAGCTCAGTATGGGATTATCCTTGTGTAAAGAGAGAATCCCCTCCAAGACACAAATGTCATGGACAATATCCAGTCTTCCCACAATTCTGAGGTCAGGCTGTACCTTTCTTTATTCTGTGACCAGTGTGCTGGAAGAAGCTGAATGATCCTGCAGAGAGTGGACTCAGTAAAAGGACCGTCCTTTTTGAGGACAAGGCACCCAAGAGAAGAGGAAGACAGTCAACCTGCTTCTCCTCCTACATCCCTAATCACATCACCTACCCAAGCGAGAACCGTGGGAGACCCACTTAACTTGTTTCTTCCTTGCGGTTCTCAGATCCAAGCAGTCCCCAAGGTGTGTTGATTCTGTCTTCTAATCAGCTCTGATATCCATTCCCTTCTCTCCATTCCACTGCCATCACTCTATTTCAGGCCACCACTATCATTAGCCTAGATGAGGCAACAGACTCTAAGCAGGTCTCCTGCTCAACTCCGCCTCCTCCCCACATGCACTCCATTCTCCACACTGCAGCCAGAAACGTTTTACTAAACTACTAATCTGACCTTATCAGTCCTTTGCTGGAAACCATTCAGCGATGCCCCATTCAGTTGGCTTTGGCATAATGTTCAACCAGCCTTATATGTCATATATGGAATTATTTAATAAGGCAAGTCTTTGCTTTCTATTTAAGATTTAGCAAAATAAAGTCATAAATCATCTTGATTTCCACTGAAATAGAAGAAAAAAGTTTGACTCATTCATCAAACATTCTGAACATAAAATTGGCCTTATTACTCAGTTGGATATATTGCTCATTAAAAAAATCTTAGTAGAATAATGATTGAAATATTATTGAATCATTGTTTGTAGAGGGGAAAATAATTTGGAAATATTGTGTACCTGGCCAATAGATGGATACCTGAAGATATTATGGTAAAATCATTGCAAGGAACATTATTCAGCCATTATAATGAAAGAATTAGAGGTACGAGTTGAAGAAATTTTACTGTAGATCAGGAAGAAGAATAAAATGGAAATTGTGTATAGAATTATCCAATTTTTATAAGTGAAACAAAGCAGAAATCCACGTGGTTTATCTGAACACATTTATGCAGATGCACCCAGTAACTCTACACTAGATGGTGATCCTAGAGAAATATGCACATGTTCTCAGGTGACAGGTACAAAAGTATTAATAAGAGCATTATTTCTCCTGGAACAAAATGGAAACTGTAAAAGTCCAGATCAACAGGAGAAAGAGAAACTGCAAGTACTGAAAGAAATAGTATACCTAACTTAAAATGACTAGAGCTACATTTATCAACTTGAGTAAACATTGAAAAAATCCTATATAATGTGTATGGACACAGAAATAGGTAACAAACATGTACAATTCTTTATAGGTGTAGTAACTACTGAATTCGTGATAGCAGGGCTCCACTGAGGAAGGAAAGGGCAGTTTCTTTTTTTTTTTTTTTCTAAATTTATTTCTAGGAGAGAGAGAGACAGCGTGAGCAGGGGAGGGTCAGAGAGAGAGGGAGTCACAGACTGAAATAGGCTCCAGGCTCCAAGCTGGCAGTCAGCACAGAGCCCGACGCGGGGCTCGAACCCACAAACCGCGAGATCATGACCTAAGCGAAAGTCGGAAAGTCGGATGCTTAACCGACTAAGCCACCCAGGCGCCCCGGAAAGGGCAGTTTCGATTGGGAAGAGGTAAACAGAAAGTTTATCCATATCTGAAATGTAAAGGATAGGTCAAAGTAGGACCTAATTTTTAATTTTGGGACAGTGGGACATAGGTTATGCAGGTGTTTGTAACATTAATCTTTATTATTGTACCTACGCTTGAGATTAATTTGCAGTATAAATATTTCTTCCTAAAACCCAGCAAACAAACCCCCAAAGTAATTACATGGATTTTGTTTCATGATAGTAGGAGCACACATGCTATAGACTTCCTTGAAAGACTCTAATTCTTGGAAATTGTAAAATAAGTCCATACCTGTATTGTAAAATGATTCAGAAAGGATCGCCAGCAGACCAGAAGTCATCAGCAGACCAGAGGGACAGCAGATGTGGTCTGACTCATTTTTTGAGTAAGCCATAGCCCGCAATCTGTGCAAAGCTTGTTGCAAATGGAGGAACTGGCCCAAGAGTGCTCTATGTCCTGAGGAGGTACTGGCTGGCATCAGAACAGGGCCCACAGGCAACCAAAAGGTGATTAGTATATGGCAACAAGAGTAGTGTGGACTAACCCTGGCAGTTCCTTACCTATCTTGCCCCCTTACCTATCTTACCACCAGGTGGTGGCTATAATGATGACTGCCCAGGTGAGAGCAATGCCTATGGACACTTGGGCATATAGCCAGGACAATTCCTGGGGTGGGTGGGTTAGTAGACAACCCCAGGGAATGTATCCAGCCCACTCTCATACCCACCCCAGTCCTTACCCGTGCTTTCACTGAAAATATGGCAATAGTATAAATTCACCTCAACAGTAATCATGGCTCTTGTTCATTAGATATTCCCCATGAATGAGATACACATATGCCTTGTGTATGACTTTCCTTCTGCTGATGCAACAAGTTTCCACAAATTTAGTGGCCGAAAGCAACTAAATTTACTATTTTACAGTTCTGGTGGTCAGAAGTCTAAAATGTGTCTGCAGGTCTGTGTTCCCCTGAAGGTTCTAGGGTAGAATCCACTTCCTTGTCTTTTGTAGCTTTTAGAGGCCCCCTACATCCTTTGTCTCCACACTCTATTCCTCCATCTGCAAAGCCAGCAGTGTAGCCTCTTCTCTCTTATTTGATTTCTGCTTCCATCCTTACCTGTTTGCTAACTCTAACTCTACTGTCTCCCTCCTATAAAGGACTCTTGCATTTACCTTGGACCCATTCAGATATTCAGGGAAAATCTCCCCATCTAAAGACCCTTAACTTAATCATATCTTCAAAGTTCTCTTTTGCCACAGGTTCTATGGATAGGGATGTGGACATCTTTGGCTTCTGGGGGTAATTTTTCAGCCTACCCTATCTTGCATGAGCCATTTCCCTTTAATCTTTACAATACTGCTGTGACATACTCATTTGCAAATGGAGAAACTGAGGCTTAGAAAAGTTAAGTGACACGTTTGATTTGACACAGCTTGGAAGGGGTAGAGCTAGGCACAGAAAACCTGGTAAAATGAGTAAGGATCTCTGCTTTGCTCTTCCCCACACCTGCCCCTTTTCTTATCTCTTTTCCTTCTGTTCCTGTTCAAGAGAGCAAGAATACTCCCTTCCATCCTAAGCCCTCTGGAACCACTAAATGTGCACTCAATTGGAGCAGCTGTGAGGTGTGTGATGACAGAAACCAGGGCTTGGAAATTTGAAGACGTGAGCCCAAATATTGACATTCACCAGCAGTGCTATGATCATGGACAAGAACGCTAACCTTTCTCTAGCTTCATTGGTAATTGAAGGTTGTTGTAAAGATTTCAGTTTGAAGGTAGTTTGGACACATAGCCTACCACAACAATGTTAGTTTCCCTCCTCTCCTTGTACTCCTAAGGCCCTCACAAATCACTTGCCTTTCCTTTGTCATGTGCTACTTGCTCTAAACGACGCTGTGGTCCACAATGTCCCAAAGGCATGGTTTTATTATCTCCTCCTGTTAAACCATGCCTGGTGATATTCTGGCCATTAAATACAGTGTTTATTGACTAACAACTTCTGTGGCCTGTCTTATGTAAGTGTGATTTCTGTTAAGCTTTTGTAAACATTGAGTGGAACTCACAACCTAAACCCTGTTCCTGATTACTCCTTTGAGGAAATTGGTTGGAAGTCACAGTCCTAGGTTGAACATTGCTTCAGGTAGGCTTTGATCTACCCAGGGTGCTATGCACAGCTGCCCTGTCCTTGTTGTAGAGTGGAGCAAAGATTCATTCATATGAAGGCCATGACAGAGAAATGGCATCCCCTCCTCAGCCAGCTGGTTGGTAGGCAGAAGGCAATGCACAGTAAACATACACTGCCCAAAATTAGTTTATGGCCAGGCTTCTTCAACGAGAGGCCTTGGTAGGCTCTGAGTATAAGGAAAATTTCAGTTAGAAAGTGACCATTAGGAAGAAAATGAGTTTGCTGGTTTACATTCCCATAAAATCCCATCAGAATGGAGAAGCTTTTGGAAGAATATAGGTGATTTTTCAGTCCTCTGGGCACACAGATTCATAAACAGCAAACATAAAACAAACAAAAGAAAAAAAAAACTGAGCTCAGAGGAACCTGCTTTCACCCAGGGTTGCCAGTATGTACTGTTGAATTTCTAGAGAGCCCGACAGCAGGCCTGGCAGGCCAGGCTGGAGAGATTAGCCTTTTCCTGTTTGTTCAAAGGACAAGTCACAGGACACAGGTGGTGAGTGAGCTCATCAAAGTCAAAGAGTTTGCAAGTAACACGGGCTGGGCCAGAATTCACGTTCCCAGGTCCAGTTCAATGTTCACTACTCTATACCAGGCATCCCTTTTCTACACATGTACAGAGAACTGAGCCTGTTGGGTGCAATTCAGGTGGCAATTTTGCTTTCTGAATAGGACAGACTGCCTCCTCCTCCCCCCCAGCACTTATTCACCAGGAGTAACCATATCCTGATATTCTACAAACTCTGTCGAGGTCTGGGAAACATTAAGAGGTAAGACAGGGTCCCTTCCCCTCAATGAGATTATAATCTGAGGTTCTGTCAAGCAAGCATTTAATCTCTTCTAGCCATAAAGGTATAAAGTATTTGCTTGCTTTTAAAATGGTAAGGTAAACACACGTGCAAAATGTATTCTTTCAACATGCATATTAAATACCACTCTCACACACTGCTTGAAACACCTGAGAGGCAAAGGCTGTGCTTCCTGTGTGGCAAGCGCTTTTCATTTTCTATCTCATTTAATTCTCACAACCCTATGAGGTCATAGGGTTAATGACTTAATTAACCACACCTTATAGATGAGGCTCAGAGAGGTGAAGTTACTTAGGCAAAAATAGTATCTTTGGAATGACATAAGAAAGATACAGAGTGCTTGCTATAGAGACTCCTCCCTCAGGGGAGTAAACATGGACTCATTACTCTTCCAGGAAGACAAATTTCAGGGAGGAAGAGGCCTGTGAGGAGTCAGATGAATTTAGATAGTCGGAGATGAGAGGAAAGACAATTCAGACAGAGGAAACAGTGAGCAAAGACCAGAGTGGATAAAGTTCCGAGTATGCTCTGAATTACACGAGGGTTGCCAAATGAATTAAAGAACCAAAATAAATCAGGCATTCGGGTGGACTGGACCCTAGAAACCTCAGAGCTAACCTGCACTCCACCACCCTCTCCTCATTTCCCTCTTCCGTCCAATCAGTCCCTAAAGCCTGTCCATGATCACCCTTAAAATGCCTTTCTGCCTCTCCATCCCCATGGCAACTGCTTTAAGGCTCACTTTGGTTCCCTCTTGCTTCTTATTCTAATTGCTTCCCAAGTGACCCGCCAGGCAACAATCTGTGCAGCCTTTGTGAAGCTGTGCAATGAAAGTCTGATCCAGTCAGTGCTCTGCTTAACAATCCCCTCAATATAGAACATTTTAAAGGTTCTGCACTTCTTGCACGCTGTTCGCTGCTTTTGCAGCCCCACCTCCCCTCATCACCCAGAAATTTAGCCATAGGCATCTTATGTGGATCCTAGATTGGCCCGCAAATTAATTCCTATGCACATAAAGTATTTCTGAGAACAGGGATGGTGAATGAATGCGCTGTGTAAGCCAACACAAGAAAAGAGAACTGAGACCAACTGAAACCTTTCATAAATACATCCCTCAACTCCATCTCCCCCAACCCTCGTCCAGCACCCCCTTGATACAGATACATGTACAGCATGTCTTCGGTGAGAATGAATTAAAGACATATGGCAATGTGAATTGAGAAGGGTCTCAAAACCCGCTAGCAAATCTCGTACTAGACTGAAAAATACAGCAACCTTATGCTCTTCTTTTCTCCTGTGCATTCCCCTGCGCTTGTCAATCCCTGGCTGACATCTCAGCCCAAGTCCCTCCCACCCCTGCCTTGTCACGTCTCTTTTCCTTTCTGACAGCGGAAATTTGGGTGGAGGAGCCGCCCACTTCCTCTTTGGAGTTCAGCGAGTGCGTGGCAGAAAGGCGGAGTTAGTCCGCTTAGCGTTCTCGCTCTTTCAGCGGGAGCGAATGCTGAAGGCGGTTGCTCGCGCATTTTTGTTTCCCTGGGAGTGAGCTTTGTCGCTGAGAACATCTGGCTTGTTGCCACAAAGACTATTGACGTTGGTGGCTTCAGCAGTGGCCGCTTCTTAAGGTAGAGATAGTTGCTTTCTGCGGAAGTTGCAGCATCCTTCCCTAAAATTTCTATAGGCTCGGCGCCCATAGTAGGAGACATGCCTCGGGGTCGGAAGAGTCGGCGCCGCCGTAACGCAAGGGCCGCAGAAGAGAACCGCAACAATCGTAAGATCCAGGCCTCAGAAGCTTCTGAGACCCCGAAGGCCTCTTCTCTGGCCCCAAGCACCCCGGAGGACGACCTGAGTGGCTCTGAGGAAGACCCTAACACTCCGGAGGAGGCCTCCACCACCTCTGAGGAAGCCTCCAGCACTGCTAAAATACAAAAGCCTTCCGTAGCCCGGAACAATTTTCAAGGAACCAAGAAAAGTCTCCTGATGTCCATATTAGCCCTCATCTTCATCATGGGCAACAGCGCCAAGGAGGCCCTGGTCTGGAAGGTGCTTGGGAAGTTGGGGATGCAGCCTGGCCGGCAGCACAGCATCTTTGGAGATCCAAAGAAGATCGTCACAGAGGAGTTTGTGCGCAGAGGGTACCTGATTTATAAGCCGGTGCCGCGTAGCAGTCCCGTGGAGTATGAGTTCTTCTGGGGACCTAGAGCACATGTGGAATCGAGCAAGCTGAAAGTCATGCATTTTGTGGCAAGGGTGCGTAACCGATGCTCCAAGGACTGGCCATGTAATTATGATTGGGATTCCGATGATGATGCAGAAGTTGAGGCTATCCTTAATTCAGGTGCTAGGGGTTACACCGCACCTTAGGGAAATCTGGGGCAGGCCCTTGAGGGGGTTGGAAACAGCATCAAAGATACCCAAAGGAGTAGATGAGCTGGGTGCTGAGTTGAATATGATGGGAAAAGGGATACATTTGGTATTTGTGGTCAGTGCTAATTGTTTAACTGCAAAATATTGTAGAATTGCGTACGTTTTAATATAGTGCTGATTAAGGTCACAATATGATTAAAACATGATTGCAGAAAGGATTTTTTTCTTTTTGTCTTTGAGATTTAGTATAACATTTTGCTACCATTATAAAATGAGTCCATCATATTTTGTGATCCAGTACATATTTTATTCCATTGAAATAGGCTATTCTTGAAAGTTTGAATAACCATTAATGTGAGAGGAGGATGGGGAAATTCTTTAACGTCTGACTTTCTGAAACCATTGTGTCTGCTGTTGTGTAAAGAAAACTGACAACTATCATGAATTTGCTTAGCTACTGCACAATATAGAAAAAGAAATAAAACTATAATGACAAGGACACCTTGTTTATTTATTGACCACCGACTATGTGTGAGGCACTAGTCTAGGTTCTGGAGATCCTCCATGGCACACAGCCCTCGGTTCTAAAGAATGTTCTAGATTACATGGGAAAGACAAATATGTAAACTGTCAGTGTGGTAAATGCTGTAGTAGGGAGTGAGTATGGGGTACTATAAAAATTTAGAAACACTTATGTGAACCTGTCTTTGGGGTGAGACAGAAAGAGGATATCACAGGATTCTATGAAAATCCAAGAGATGCTTAAATAAACTTGGGGAAATTTAAAAGGGGCATCAGAGCATACTATGAAAATACTGTGTATTAGGTATGTTTGGATGTCTAACCCAGCCTGGGGGAGGGGGCATTGGCAGAGGAGAAGGAATATCATGGGTTACTGTGGAAATAGAAAATACACTTAAATAAGCTTGAGGGGAGGGCAGGGGAGAGAGGGGTGGTTGCAGGAAAAAGGACATTGTGGGATACCACAAAAATTAAAACAATGAGACTGTCATAAAATTCTTGGTGAGATGATAACCTGAGGTCTGAAAATAATATTGAAGATGAGAAGGGAGTAATTATGGAGGCACTAAAGGCGGCATGGACATTAGGGGAAAAAATTCTCCCCTGGAGGATTAAGGTTATGCCAAGGGGGAAAGTGGAGAAAAAAGAAATAAGGTGAGAAAGAGGTGAGCAGAAGCTAGAGCCTCAAAGGGTGGGAGTTATGGCTGATTTTAATGAGAACAAAAATGGTTAATAATAATGATAATCCTGGAATAATAGCAATTTAAAAAAGCAAAAACAGCAGAGCCTCCTGGATGAGTCAGAGAGAAGACTGGGCCTGTGGCATCTCTGAAAGGTAACCTGGCACTTCTCTCAAAAAATACAGTTTGTTGGGGCGCCTGGGTGCCTCAGTCAGTTAAGCAGACGAATTTGGGCTCAAGTTATGATCTCACGGTTCCTGAGTTCAAGTCCTGCATCGGGTGCTGGGCTGACAGTGCAGAGCCTGCTTCAGACCCTCTGGTTCCCTCCCTCGAAAATAAACATTAAAAAATTTCTTTAATTTATTGTCAAATTGGTTTCCATACAGCACCCAGTGCTCATCCCAACAAGTGCCCTCCTCAATGCCCACCAACCAATTTCCCCTCTCACTCATCTCCCATCAACCCTCAGTTCTCTGTATTTAAGAGACTCTGTATTTAAGAGTCTCTTATGGTTTGCCTCCCTCCCTCTCTGTAACTATTTTTTCCCCTTCCCCTTCCCCATGATCTATTAAGTTTCTCAAAGTCCACCCTACAGATTGTTAAGGTGTGCCGATTATTTTAAAAGTGGAAGGTGGGGGGTATGCACTTTGGGGTGGGAGGGGAGCAGCGTTAGCACTTTGACTCTCTCCTTCAGCCAGGGTAGTGGGTCCAGAGGGCTACCTGATATGGTGGCTCATGGTATACTAAGCATGTGGTATCAGGTTTCTTCCCACTTCCAGCAGCTTTCATGCTTTCTCACCTTATTATACCAAGGAGCTCAATGCCCTTCCAATCTATGCTATCACCAGGGAGTTCTGAATCCTCACCCTGCAGCAAATCTGGACATGTAGGAGTAGTCCCTCAAATTCTTTTCTGCTACAGGCAAAGAACACACATAAGATGCTCTGGCCGCCCCTAAAGCCTACCACATCTACCCCTAGAGTTAGACACTGTATGAACTAAGTCCTCTAATAGGCAACCCCAAGGAAGAGTGCCTCACCTAGCTTTGTGGGGCTCAGAAGGAGCAGCTATCACACAAAAGAGTGATCAGGGTACCTTCTTTCTTTGCCTCCAGTCAGTCTTACCTTGCTTCCAGCTGTATGCAAAGTAACGTCACTGGGCCAGGGCAGGCTAGCAAATGACTTTCTGGCAAAGGCCCAGGGACCAATAGACAGCAGCCTGCCGGCTAAGGAGGCTTCAAACAAAAGTAGGAAGTATGACACCTCAGCAGCTCCAGATTCTTTCAGCAAACAAGAAAATAGAGAGAGCCTTCTATGATTCAGGCAGTGTGATAGAAACTGGGGCTGCAGAAAATGAAAAGGCACTTTTCTGGCCCCAGTAGAGCTGTATATTTCAATGCCACCTCCAGAGGTAGATAAGGTGTGAATCTGAGGTTCGGATAACTGAGTTTCCTGTCTAGAGCCACAGGGGTGGCAAGTGATAGATCCTAGACAATACCCCACATCTGGTCCTGGCAAACCCGGAGTGCTTTCCTATAGGCTACATTGCTTTCCACCTCTACCTGCCAATGCACTCACAAAGTGCGTGTCTTCAAAAGAAACATGTGAAGTCCATGGGACAGGTCCCAGTAATGCCAACTGCAGCCTCAAATCCCGTTAGGGACAAGGCTAACTTTAAATTCTCCCCTTTTTACAGAAAAGGACTCAGAAATCCATCAGCTCCAAGTCAGTCAGCTAGTAAGTGGGAGAGCCTGCAAAGCACAGATTTATTGAGGAGCTTGTCACATATTATCTCTGCCAGGTCAGTATGCTTATCCTTGTTTCATAAGAAGCCCAGCTAGCTCGGGAAGAAATGATGTCCTTCCCAAGCCTGTCTGAATCTATTTTTTCTTTGGCTCTGGTGGCAAATAATCACCCAATTGTCTAAAATTGGTTATTTGCAAGTGTGGGCCAAGAAGCTTAATTCAGTCAGAGAACCAATAGTACCTAGTATAAAGGGAGAAAGAGTGGGAATATGCCACAAACAGCACTGTAAATAAATGACTGCTGGGATCCTGAAGGCCTCAAGCAGGAGGCTCCACAGGGAGGCACAAAGTCTTGGGTGACCTGCCTTAGCCCAGCAAGGAAGCAATTAATGACTCAGGCTCACTCTTCCCCTGGCCTGGAGGTTTATTGTGTCTCCTACCCCGTTGCACCCCCCAACACGCCACACTGGTACAGCAAAGAGTTAATCTTCATTTGATTAGGTAAAAGCTGAGCATGGGTGGGATTTCTGGTAGTTGTGAAATGAATGACAAGGCTGAGAGAAGCAGGGAAAGGAGCTTCTGGAGGGTGGTGAGAAAAAGAGAATACTCATTATTCCGTTTACATAAATTATTTGAGCTTTGAACAGTATCCAGATGGGACACAAGCTGGGAACCTCTTGCTGTATAAGTCAGCAACCTAGGCTGGCCCCACCTCAACAGAGTTTCCACACAGTGAGTGGAAAAGCTGCAGTTTTAATTGTCAGAATGCCTCTAAAGATTGAGTTTCTGGGTCCTAGAGTACTCCAGTTGTTTAGGAAGCTCAGGGATAGCGAGCCCAAAAGTCCGCAGTGCATAGTAAGGGTGACAGTTGCCATTTCCTGAGTGCTTAAATAGTGCCAGCCACCTTGGTGGCCATTTTCATACATTGTCTCTAATGTTTGAAACAGTCCAACAAGGTAGGTGCCCCCAGGCCCGGTTTACAGAGGAGGAAACTCAGGGTCAGATATCAGAAGAAATTTGCGAGGGTCACCTGGTTGGTCAGTGACCACCTTGGACATGAACTGAGGGCTGGACAAGTCTAAAGCCTGCACTATTATAGTAAAACAATGGAATGCATCACCAGGGCACCTGGGCCTCCACCCAGCCTTGGGGAAGTCCTCTGTCTTCCAAGTCCACCACAACCCAGTGTAAATGTGAGAAGGAACATGCAGAGGTGGGTGAGGAGGCATGGGAAAATAAGATTAATAGGCCATCTTGGGATTAGCTGTGGGTGTTCCTTTATTCTGAATTATTGTGGCCCCAATTGCTAGGCATCTTTCAGGAGTTGCTGTTTGTAGAATGAGTATTATCTTATAAGGCAAATGTGTCTTCTCCATCATGACACATTGCTCAGAAACTTTACCACCTTGAATGCTCCATCAATCCTCAAATCCCAGGCCCTGGCTATCACACAGTGAAGCCATCTTTCTGGGCCTGCAACATTGCTGGATGATGATGATGCTGTCTTCTGTCTAGAAGATAGAATGGGCCACCAGAACCCTGCCTTGAGCAGAGTAGAGTGCCTGGGATAACACACAGGCAGCAAGCAGTTGGCTATCTGCCCATGCAAGAAGAAAGGCTGGGGGGTGGGGAGGGGGTCCTCCTTGGGTCCAGTCTTGTGGCCATGGCCTCAGCAGTCAGGTGCATAGGAGACCATGGCCATGGTGAAAGACAGATACATATTATTCCTGGGCTCACATTCACCACTGTGATGTGTGTGTGTGTGTGTGTGTGTGGTGGGGGAGGGGGTAGGATTCCTCTGTCTCCTTCCTTTGGCAGAAGTAAAGAATTCTAGTGCTCTAAAGGAAATTGTTTTGAAGTAGTGGTGGTGGTCGAGAAGGGTGATTGGTATGAAGATGTACTGAGACCTGTATACAGGTTATACCAGAGCTTATGAGCCATCAAAAAGTTAAACATCAAAGAGCTAATGAAATTTCTTTGAAAATATGAGTGAGGACACTTGCACAAAGGAAGGTCTCAGCTCAGCCAAAGCTATGCAGAAGACTAGCTCTGGAGCAATTCAGGGCTTGCAGAATAGATTCTGGGAGGGGAAGTGGACTCTGGGTTTGTACTGCTTATCACTCAACAGACATAGAGCTCACCCAGGGTGGTTTGGAAGAGGAAGGTAGAGCCCATAAACAGTTGGTGAAAATCAGGGCCAGTTCTTGACTGGTCAACTTCTTCCTCAGTTCCCTGCGACAAATGACACCCTTGCAATGTTAATCTCAAAATGTGCAATGTATGAAATACTTCATGTAACTATGACCAAGGAGGCCCTTAGATTCAATCTCTGCCTGTAAAGTCTCAAAAATAACCAGGCCTATGTTATTTTAGATGTTGTGATCATCTAACAAGTCATCTGTTCACTCATTTGACACACATTTACAAAGGTCTATTTGTGCCAATCACGATTCCAGTCATCTGATATACATAGATGAACAAATCACAAGCTTCTGCACGAAAACAGAAAATAAAAAGGTAAACTTTTTAAATAACAAATTAGGCAGTACCTTAGAAGGTGATAAGTTCTTTGGTCAGCAGGGGTGGGGGGCAGTGGTAAACTCTCCCAGAACAGGGTTCGGGCAGATTGGTGATGCCAGGAAAGAAAGGGAGCATTAAATTCTACTAAAGGGTAAGCAGAGTAGAGAGAAATGAAGAAAGTGAGGGGCTTTGCCTTGCTGATGTATGAAGGAAATATTGTTCAGGCAGAAGGACCAGTTAGTGCAAAGGCCCCAAGGTCCAGGAGGGTCTAAGCATGTTTGAGGAAGGGTGGGCAGGCCAGTGTGGCTGCTGTGGAGTGAGCAAAAAGGACAAGAAATGGAGATGAGGTCAGAGATATTAACAGAATCCCACATTATGTGGGGGCTAGTAGGCCATTTTAAGGAATTTGGCTCTTGTGTGCAGTAGAATGTGGGGGGCCAGAGGAGGGAGGTAGTGAGGGACTGAGCAGAGGAGTAACACAATCTGACTTACCTTTTGAAAGGATCACTTTGAACTGCTTACTATGTTGAGAATAGAGTGAAAACAGGCAAGAGTAGGAGCAGGGACACCAGGTAAGAAGCTATTGCTATAAGTCAGGCTAGAAATGATGGTGGTTTGGATCATCTATCCATAGTAGTGGATACAGTGAGAACTAATCAGTTTCTGGATACATTTTGAGGCCGACCTAACAGATGGTTTGGATGTAGAGTGACTGAGAGGAGTCAAGACTGACTCTAGGGTTTCATGTGTGTGGGGGGTGGGTGTGGGTGTGCGGGTTTTGTGTGTGTGTGTGTGTGTGTGTGTGTGTGTGTGTGTGTGTGTGTGTGTTGTGGGGGTTGCTTTTTGTTTGTTTATGTTTATATGTTTTGTTTTGTTTGTTTTTGCCTGAGCAACTAGTAGAATAGAATGGCTGTCAACTGATATGGGAAATGACTGTATTTACTGAAGTTGGAATGAGTTTTATAGATGGGGGAATTTTATAGAATTCAGTTATGGACATATTGAATTAATGTCTCTTTGACACTCAATGTGAGTTGAGTAGGCAGTTGTATAGAAGTCAGGAATTTGGCTGAATAGTTGTGCCCAAGGTGGCATTTAAAAACCATGAGACTATATGAGATCAGCTAGAGAGTGAGTGTACATAGGGAACAACAGAAGATCATGGACAGAGATGTGCAGCATAAACAGATCAGAGGGAAGAGGAGATGCCAACTGAGGAGACTGAGAAGTTTCATCAGTGCTGTTGACCAAGAATGTAGTGTTCCAGGAGCCATGTGAAGCAAAGTGTTTCAAAGGAGAGCCAGCGGTCAACTATGCTCAAAGTGCCGATACCAGGTGAGATAAGAGGAGGAGTTGACCATTGGATTTAGCAATGCAGAGGCCCTTAGTGACCTCAGTGAGAGCAGCTTCATCGGAGTGTTGGGTGATAAGTCCTGCTTTGGACAGGTTTAAGAGAGAATGGGAAGTGAGGAGTCAGGAGTATAGAGAAGCCTTAAAAGGAGTTTTGCTGCAAAGGAGAGCAAAGAAATTGAACAGCATCTGCTGGGGGGAGAGAGTTACAAGAAAAGATTACTTCAGATGGAAGAAATAGCATGATACTGAAGGAAAGTACTCAGCAGGGAGGAGGGAAATCCCTCATTTTATAAGTTAGAGATGTGCTGCACAAGCTGTTACAATGGGTTGGCCAAGGGTATTTGTTGGCCAAGCAAACAGTTGGAGGAGTAAGGTTTTGAGTCCAAACAATCTGACTTCCAAGGCAGTCTTATAATCATAGGTGCAGACATGCTGGCTGGCAAGTCAGAGTGTGGAAGTACTCTCACTTCCTCTTACATTGTTACGGAGCTTCCCCACTGAACCACAGCTGCCTGAAATGGCCACATGGGAACCACAGACAGTATGTGTGAGAGCTTGCCTCAGTTTCCTATACGACACAGCTGGTGCTGTATTCACTATGGGAGCTTTATTATAAGTCCAAGGCTGAGTAGCACAGCCCCTGTGATCTTGACTTTCTTAAAACAGACCCCTCCTCTGAAGACTGGCCCAGCTACAAGTGAATCAGACATCCCAGAACCATGACTTTTAGAACATCCTTACTACCTGAAGATCTGTTGTCCGACCAAACCAGGACAGCAGCTCCTTGGGGACATTAACAACTCTGATTAAACTAAACAAACTAAATGCCACTGTGCCATTCAGAACACTATCCTTTAGGCTGTTGGACACACACTCACACAAACACAAACACACACACACACACGATCTATTTCTTCTCATTAGGCTTCCTTCACCCGGTTTCATTTTCAAGTCTTCCTACTCCCTACCAAACTTGTGTAGCAGACAACCCCATCTGATATGACCCCAAGGAATGAACTTCACAGTGAGGTGAAACCCCATCTGCAGAATAAGTGTGAGGCCAGATAAAGCTTTCACAGGATTGGGTCTCACATCATAGAGTCTAAGCCTATCCCAGGAAAGGAATAATCATATGGCTAATCTAAGCCAGTGAGAGTGAATTCAGACCCCATGAGAAAAAAACAGAGAAAGAAGAGAAACACCAGAGGCCCAGATTTGGAGAGTAGCTTATTTTATAGATGAGCTCCTTTGGGGGACACACACACTCCAATAGCTCTGACCCAGAAATGGCAATCAAGGCCTTTAGGCGCCCACTTCTCTGCAAATGAACATTCAAGTATTGTTTTACTGTTTTGCCTTCAAACTGTGCTTTAGTTAACATGCTTGAAACTGTATCCTTCTTTTCAGAGACAAGACCCTCCAAGATACTCCCCATCCCTGCTGCAAGGATTGCAATAAAGACTGTTGTTAAGCTGGTCCTCAGGCATCATTCGTCCTTGTGGGAGGGGGAGAGCAGCCCTCAGGATTATGTGATCAGCATTTCTGAAGTCCCTGTAAGATAAAAAGTTCTGGGCACCAATGGAGCAAGAGTTGGTCCCAAACCCAAGGTTTCTACATGGTAGCTTGGGGACTTAGTTGAAATCAACAATAGCCAAATTATGGAAAGAGACTAAATGTCCATCAACTGATCAATGGATAAAGAAGATGTGGTTTATATATACAATGCAATACTACTTGGCAATGAGAAAGAATGAAATCATGCCATTTGCAGCAATGTGGATGGAACTGGAAGGTATCATGCTGAGTGAAATAAGTCAGTCAGAGAAGGACAGATATCATATGTTTTCACTCACATGTAGATCTTGAGAAACTTAACAGAAGACCATGGGGGAAGTGAAGGGGAAAGAATACTTACAAGCAGAGAGGGAGGGAGGCAAACCATAAGAGACTCTTAAATACAGAGAACAAACTGAGGGTGGTTGCGGGGGTGGGGGAGAGGGGAAAATGGGTTGATAGGCATTGAGGAGAGCATTTGTTGGGTTGGGCACTGGGTATTGTATGTAAGCGATGAACCACAGGAATCTACCCCAAAACCAAGAGCACACTTTACACACTGTATGTTAGCCAATTTACAATAAATTATATTTTTAAAAATTAAAAAAAAGAAATTATCTAGCTTGTGTCAGCCTCTGTGTGTGCCACCAAAAACATGAATAATGCCCCTTGCTTTCTAGACATGCTATAGAAAATAAATGACCTTATCTTCACAAAGCCCCTAGACTGCTGCTTCTCAAACTGTCTCTGGTGAAGGATGAGTATTTGTTTTTCTCCAAGTCAGTCACTCATGGATCAATACATTTGCTTAACACAAAGAAAATGAAGTAATAGAAAGCAGAAAAATGGCAAAGGCACACAAAATACAAGCCCCAACTTTTGTTAACATCATAGAGACTCTCACCACATCCTATAAGAACTTTCTAAACATGTGCTCTTAAATTATGTACTTACCACATCTCGGTAACACACTTTTGCAAAGCAGCAAGCTTTCATCCCTTCTCCTCTCGCACAGTTCCTGGCCCATCAGAGACATTCAGCCAGTGCTTTCTATTAGAAGGGAATTATTACAAAATATGGTCCTTATCATGAAGGAGATTGAATAACAAGAAGGTATAAGTAAAAAGAAGAAGAAATGCCAAGTAATTTGATCGCTGATGGAGTGTCAAGAGAGTTGTGTGCCCCAGAAGGAGTATGGGAGTTCAAAAAGAAGATACCACAGTGGTCAAGACTTTCACTGGGCCTTGACAGTCAAGGAATGTTGGAACTTACTTTGTAGCTTTTTGTATTTTATGACTGTAGGAAAACTTCATGCTCATTGCACACATTTCTGCCAGCCCTGAAATTAGAAAGAGTTTGGGAAATATTTAGTCTTATTCCACCACCCAGAAATTACCTGTGCTAACATTTATGGGTATACTTTCAGTGCATAGTCAGGAAAGTGATACTGATGATAATAATAATGAATATGATAAAAACTATAATCACAACTACAGATATTATATATATATTTAATGCTATACACATATTTATATAAACATTCTACTAGTTTTCTGTGCATCAGTAGAAAACAAGTACCATGACTCAAAGCCCCCTCTATTATCACTGTCAATCCCAACAGCGCTCTTGGCCAAGATTCCCACAGTTGTTGTGCCTGGGAGTCCTAGAAGGGTGACACAAATTGTTATCAAGACCTATCTATTCACTATAGTCTCTAACAAGCAATCTTGAAGTCCTCTGAGAGAACTTCAGTATAGCCTCCAGGTAAGATGATGACCCTCAAGATGTTGATATTGATCCCGAGCAGTTCACCAGCTGCCAGGGCCCAGGTGCCAGAGTTGACCTGCATTCTTTTCTTTTTTTTTTTTTTTTTTTTACAAATAGTTTATTGTCAATTGGTTTCCATATAACACCCAGTGCTCATCCCCACAAGTGCCCTCCTCCATGCCCATCTCCCCTCCCCCCACATCCATCAGTCCTCAGTTTTTGTCAGCATTCAAGAGACTCTCATGGTTTGCCTCTCTCCCTTTCCCCCACCATTTCCGCCCTTCTTCTCCCCCTTGTTCCTCCGTCAAGTTCCTCCTAATCCTCCTATACGTGCAAGCATATGATATTTGTCCTTCTCTGCCTGACTTATTTCGCTCAGCATAACACCCTCAAGGTCCATCCATGTTGCTACACATGGCCAGATTTCATTGTTTCTCATTGCCATGTAGGATTCCATGGTATAGATAAACCACATCTTCTTGATCCATTCATCCGTTGATGGACACTTAGGCTCTTTCCATGTTTTAGCTATTGTTGAGAGTGCTGCTATGAACATTGGGGTCCATGTGCTCCTATGCATCAGCATTCCTGTATCCCTTGGATAAATTCCTAGCAGTGCTATTGTTAGGTCATAGGGGAGTTCTATTGTTAATTTTTTGAGGAACCTCCACACTGTTTTCCAGAGGGGCTGCACCAGTTTACATTCCCACCAACAGTGTAGGAGGGTGCCCGTGTCTCCACATCCTCACCAGCATCTAGAGTTCTCTGATTTAGAGTTGAGCTGCATTCTGTGTGGAGGTACATGATGTGGTACTGTCTGCAACCTTGTATCAAATGTGGACCCTGAAACATCTCTGCCAAATGCACACTGCCCCTCTCAGAATACCAGTCCCCCTCACCTCCTACCCTCCAATCAAGGTTATCTGCAAATAAGTCCCCAGTCTCCAATACAATGCACCTATTAGTTGGAAACTCTAAAACACTGATCTTGACAATTCACAGCATGCACATGCATGCGCACACACACATGCGCGTACTCTCACACATACACAATTAATACATTGCTGAAGAGGAACTTCCTAGCTGGAGAGTGCACAGATATCACACCTGCCTCTCCCTTTGCGAACCCGGGACAGTTCAGAGAAGCAGACTACCCCCTGAACTCTGGTCTCCCCACACTTGTTGTGTAGGAATCCCCTTACTCCTTGGGTCATACAGGACAAAATTAGTATTTGCCTTGAAGAATTGTGCTAAGAGACAAAAGGAAAGCCCAAACAATAAGCAAATAATATCCTACAAGCATATAGCAGGATAGAACTGCTCTTTACCCCAAGGCTGATCATCAACCACAGTCCATGTATCACCTTAGCCTGTCATCAGCCATCATCTGTGTCATCTCAGCCACAAAAGACCCAGGGCTCGGCTCGGTACTAGACCATGCAAATGTGACCCTCAAGCCAATAGTAAGTGGAAAGTGGAGCCATAGCCCAGCCTGCCAAAGGGTCTCCTTTCTCTGAGAACCTGTTCCCTTTTCTGCTGTCTGGTAGGGCCAGCCCTCTCCCCACCACCACCACCACGTTCCTCTGCATCTTGGCTACAGAACATCTTCCTGTTCTTTACTGCCCATGTTTGATCTTTCATCTGGGCTGCTCCTCTCAGCTCCGTCCCTGAGACACCTCACAAAAGCCAGGAAACCATGGGCTGTTCTGCCACTCTCAAGTTTGCTCCTGACATGCTTGCTCTGTGCCCCCAGTACTAGAAATTTGTCTGACTACTCTTGTTTTTATATGCTCCTCTGACCCTCCTGACCTCTCTACTGTCCCTTCCTGTATTCAGCGGCCTCAGCTCTCATTCTCAGCTCTTTGACCGAGGAATTCTGACAGACGTGTCCTGGGCCCCAAAAGTGATAAAGTAAACCTCTCTTCTTCCCAGAAGATGAAAACTCCACCTTGCCTCCCAACTTATACAGAAACACAACCACCTCTTCTTAAAGGTGCACTTGTATACTCCTATACCCACAGACAGCTACCTCACACATGTTCAGACTTTCCTAGATAGCACATCATCCCTATCTTCACTTCTGAGTGTGTGCTAATAGGCTTACATTCCCAGGTAGACAGACAGACACACAGGTGTACACGCATAATCAGGTGCCATATGCACACACTCGCCATATGTACAACTCATAAATATACCACATATACTTCCATACCCACTAACATATCTGAAAATTCATAGACACCTTATAGTCACACATGCCACACACAAGAACGCAAGCATATGCATGTGTACCCATAAGGAGAGACAAAATCTCAGAGCGGGGTATGACATTCAGAAATACACACAATCACACACACACACACACGTACTTAGAAACTAATATACATTACAAAAGCAGGTATACTCACTAACACAAACATACATGCACACATATATACACATGAAAAGGAGCAAGTTAATGCCTACCAACACTTTCCAAATTTCAAGAAAAAAAGAAGGTTAAAGATGTCTTTCTTTCTTTCTTTCTTTCTTTCTTTCTTTCTTTCTTTCTTTCTTTTTCTTCTTTCTTTTTATTTATTTATTTATTTATTTATTTATTTATTTATTTATTTATTTATATCCAAGTTAGTTAACATAAGGTGGAATAATGATTGCAAGAATGGAATTTAGTGCTTTATCACTTAATTTTTTCTTTCAAAGTTTATTATTAAGTTCGATTCCATATAACAACCAGTGCTGATCCCAACAAGTGCCCTCCTCCATGCCCATTACTCCCCTTCCCCTCCTCCCCAACAGCCCTCAGTTTGTTCTCAGCATTCAAGGGTCTCTCATGGTTTGCCTCCCTCCCTCTACCCAACTATTTTTCCCCTTCTCCTCCCCACTGATCCTCCGATAAGATTCTCCCAATCCTCCTATAAGTGGAAGCATATGGTATCTGTCTTTCTCTCCCTGACTTACTTCACTCAGCATAACATCCTCAAGTTCATTTCTAATCTTCTGGTTCTGCCCTCTTCTCAGACCTAGAATATACAGATGTGAAGCTAATGATATAAGAATCTCTCTCTCACACACACACAAGCACACACAGAGATATGCAAGTGTGCTCTCTCACACATTCACAAACAAGCACACACAATGCTCTCTCACATATTCTCCCTTACAAACATACACACAGACAAGCAAAGCGGGCTCTCTCACACACAGTCATGTGCACATACATGTACTCTCTCACATACTCTCTCTCTCTCTCTCTGTCTGCCTATCTCTCTCTCTCTCTCTCTCTCTCTCTCTCTCTCACACACACACACACACACACACACACCTTCCACAGAAATGTTAGGGGGGAAAGTTGAGGGTGAATAGCGTGGTTCCAGGTTCTGAGCAATAATTACTTTGAGTAGGTGGCAATTAAAGCCTTCCTGGAGGCCTGGGTCACAGAAGAACCCAGTTCCTAGTACCCAGCCTGGACAGCTCCAAAGAGTAGAGACATGGCAGCCTGTTTCTCCACTCCTTCTGTTCACTGTTCCCTGCTTCCTCTCCCTGCTGTGAGGCCTCCTGCCCGCCCTGGCATGACCCTCTTGGAATGCAGCTGTGAAGAGAAAGCACATGTATCTGCTGTTCTCTCCGAACACTAGTCTTAAGCGTCTTGCCACAGAAAGAAGAAGATAGAGTGCACGTGCCCAGAGGGTGATGAAGGAGTACAAACAACCTACGTGCCAGGTCAGGGAGCAAGAGATCAGCATGCAAAGCCGCAGACAGGTATCTGGGAGGAAAAAGAGGAGTGAGGAGGGAATAGCAGTGGAACCTTACCCTGTGAGCCAGAGCTGCCAACGGTGCAAAGATTTCCTCAGAACTCCCAAGGGGTCCCCCAGCACCCCCTTCTTCCCTCCAACTCTGTAAAATCAGACTGATTCCCTGAGAAAACCTCAGTCCATGTCATGTCTACCTTTGATATGAGGCTTGAGACATGTGATTAACAAATACACAGACTGAAAACTCCTGAAGAACGTCAACAGCAGAGGGCTTCAACACAGAGCCCTGGTCATTGAGCTCATGCTACCTGCAGAAAAGAATGGCTCCTCCTTCCCATCACCATGTGACTGAAACCCCTAAAGCCCTCCACTCTCAGTCAGTAGGCTCCCACAGGGCAGGTTACAAGAGCCCCAACAGCCAGGAATGGGGCTGCCTGGGCCAGACCCTGAGGTTCAAGGACGAGGAAAACTGTGACGCCCAATATTCTCCAGCCAGGCTTGGAATCATGACCCATGTGCCTCTCCAGTCCTGGCAAGAAGTGTGTGGATCAGTGATGAGATTATGTGAGAATAAAACCAGTAAATAGCTTTTGGGGGGGAAAAAAGCCTTGAATTATCAGTTTTTTAAAGAAAACTGTCAGAAGTGGGTATGTCAGGGGAGTGGAAGAAGCTGTGTACCTAGGGCAGGAATCCAGTTAGAACACTATGCTAGGGTTTTCCTCGAAGTAGCTCACAGTCTATCTCCATGAGCATCTGTGTTCCCACATGTGTACTGAAAATAGTTCCATGAGTGCAGTTGGCGCCAGGGTGGATGTAGGAAAGCAATGGGGGAACTAGTGGGATGCACCATATTTAGGACTCCAAGGACCCATGGACTGCAGAAGACTCCCCCTTCCACTACACCCTATTGTGTCCTGCTTTGTTGTAGGGAGGAATCACCAGCCTAAAGTCATGTTTATGGCTTTTGAACACCAATGGTGGTAGCAAACCCAGGGTCTGTTGTGTCTCTCTCCTAAGGCAGAGAAGTCAAGAGTGCACTGGTTGCTGTGAGCTCCTTCCTCATATCTACCTCCCAACCCCCCCCCAGGTTTGGCAGACTATAAAGGATACTTATCTCTTAATAACGATATGAACAGGAAATTACTATCTTTCCCTGTCCCACATGATCATGAGTGTGGACCTAGTTGTCAGTGAGGTCTCTGCACAGCTCAAGTAAGACTTGGGTGGGTCAGACTTTGTGATGTTTGGGAAGGGAAGATGTGGGCCATTTGTCTTTGGAATGGTGGAGTCAACCAGCAGACTATCAGGCATGTACTAACTCCTTGGCTATGGATGGGAGCCCCCAGGGCTGTGGAAACATCACTCATTGCACTGAGGCAAGTGCCTTTCATTATTTGATAAGCATTCTCTCTTTCAGTGAAAGCCCCCCTCTCTCACACACACACACACACACACACACACACACACCCTGCCCTGCAACATCCTGGTGTATGATCATCCGTTTTCTCAATCTTCAGGGGTTGGGGCTGCTTGTACCAAATACAGCCCTGGAGAAAGAATAAGATTTGGAATCAGACGGGTTGACTTCCTCACTCTCACTGGGCTGTGTGACAGTGGACAAAGACGTTCATTTCTTTGAGTCTCAGCAACCTCAACAGTAAAGTGGCTGTTAACAATGATAATACCTACTTAACAAGATGGCTAGGAAAATTAAATGAGGTACAGGGTGCACAATTGCTTTGTATAGTGCAAGGAGGGACTAAGCAGATACTATGATTCTTATGATTGCTAAACATAATAATAGATAGCAAAGTGTACTTATGAGGCTGGTCACATTCCCACCAAGGTGGAAAAAAGGCATCTCTGTCCTGTCTGATTTCTCTGGAAATTGCAGTAGTGTCTATGGCCAGAGGTTTAGTGCAAAGGTCAATTTTCTCATCATCATTTTACTAGAATGCAAGCTCCGTGGGATCAGGATTTTGTTTGTGTGTTTGCTCCATTTGCTGATACATCCCAGGTGTCTGGAATGGCACCTCATACATATTAAACAGTCAAAAAATATTAGGTGTATGAGGGAAGGAATATTTTTGAGATTCTAGTGGAAAAGATGTCAATAATAGTGATGATAAACACTTTCAAGTTAGTGAGACACTCCCACAAAGAAATCAGCTGACAGTAGAATATTATCTCACTCATCTTTCAATAAAGGACATGGAATTACTTTAAAATATGAAGACCACTGAAGCTCACAAGGGCATGTGTAATGAATCCTTAAGCTAGACGTAAATTGTGCAATAGCAAAGCCAGAAAAGTTGTTAGGATGCTCTGAAGATGGCACAGGATTTTCCTCCTATCCTGGGGGCAGATTTCTGAACGAAGAAAGAATGTAATTCATAGTTACAGCTCCTGTAAATTGAGCACCTATTGTATTCTGGGCATTCATTTATATTACCTCTGTTATATCACTTCACCCTCACCACAGCACTGTGTGATAGGGTTGATAGTCCTCCACTTTCTAAATGAGATGTCTGGGGTTCAGAGACGTTAGGCAGCTTATACAGGGCCATGCAAGGTTTGTACTAAATGGCAGAATGAAGATTTGAAACCAGGTCTCTCCAAGTCCAAAATATACACTTTGCTCTTAAATATCAAATGGCACTGCCCCCATTATCTGTGAGTTGTTTCAAAATGTGAATATGGGATATGCCAGCTTTAGGTGAAGTCTGAAACCACTAGATAGATATAGATACCATAAATTGACAGGGAGGCACATTTACCCAGACCGTCTGTTAACAGAGTCTCAAAATGTAATACAGTAAGCTCTGTTGTGCAAAGACAAAGCGACTTACTTGTTGTCCATAACTAATCCTGCTTTTCCAGTACACACTCCAATGGGTGCCAAAGGTGGACAGGTAGACCACTTACATTTCATGATTAAAGATTCTTCAGGACTCTTTCAGCTTGGCTTCTTCATGTCAAGCAATTATTGAGTCAATTCTAACTTCTACTTACTTCTCCTTTTCCTCTATAAAATGATATCTGGGGATTGGAGGATAGAGTGTGGCTAAAGTGATATGGTGGCAGTACAGAGGCGCTCTCAGTCTGACAGTGCTATTCTTTGGATTCTGTTTGTGTGGCGATGTAACCTCAATACTGCTTCCTTACTGGACTTTCCTCTTGCCAGACTTAAGGATCCCCTTGAGATTTGGTTGCAACTCAAAGTTGACAGCAATGTGGGTGCCCGGTGTGACATTCACTACAGCAATGCTCTCTGGTCATTTTTCATTACACACTGTGTACTAGGTTGACTAGCATGTCCCCAAGATTCATGTCTACCTCAGATTGTGACTTTATTTGGGAACAGGGTCTTTGCTGATGTAATTGGTTAAGCTGAGGCCATACTGGATTAGGATGGACCCTAAATCCAATATCACTTCATAAAAAAAAAATAGAGGATACGGAGACACAGACTCACACGGAGGAGCACACCATGAAAAAAAAAATGGAGGCAGAGACTGGAGTGATGGATCTAGAAGCCAAGGAAAAGCCAGGATTGCCACAACCCTTCAGAGGCTAGGAAGAGGCAAGGAAGGATACTTCCTCAGACGCTTCAGAGGGTGCGTGGCCCTGCTAACTAAAGCCTTGTACCTCCAGAACTGTGAGAGAATACATTTTCATTGCTCTCAACTTCTCAGTTTGTGGTAGTTTGTTACAGCCGTCCTGAGAATCTAACACATGCACTGGTAACAAAAGATTTTGAGCACATGTCTCCAATTTATGTATATTTATTAATTTACAGATTATATACTAGTGACACTGTATTAGTATGCAATGCTCATCATAAAACATACACTAAAATAGAAATTTAAAAGGATGTGATAAAAAAATAAATATGCTTAGAATTTCTAGTGTTTCCTTCCTGTACCTCAATGCTCTTCTTACCCACCTCATCTGTGTACACACCCCACTTTGTAGACCAATGCGCTCCATGGTCCCTTCACCTCAGTTAGAGTGACTCTGATGCACTCAACAATGTTCAGCTGCCTTCCGTACCCTTCCAGAAGGCTGGTGAAATGGTCTTGATCCCTTATGAAGCAAATGGGAGCTGAGGAAGTTTTAGGGGTGTACACATGGGTCTGATGTCTTCATATCCACTCTGAGTGAAGTGTCTTCACGGACTACAATAAATCTCTTGTCTTCCAACAGTCATACTGGCTCCAGTGTTGTTGGCACATACTGCCTCTATATCCAGCTTTTTCATCGATCTAAGACCACCACTTATAGGATTTTTCAGAAGATGATATCAGGACACACACATCTAATTAATATTATCTCTCTCTTTCTCTCTCCCTTCATCCCTACTTTCCTCGCTCCTTCACTCGCCTCTCTTTCCCTCACTTCTGAGAAAGAAACACTTTCTTTTACTTCTCTCTAAGAGTCAGTGACCAAATTCTCCTATATTATGCCATCCTTCTTCTCAAGGGGACATACACACTTTCCCCCCACCCCAGGCTATTACTATTGGAAGGTGAAAGATTTATCGCAAAAATGCTGACAAATACTTAAATTTATTATTTCAAACTAGTATTCCCATTATACAATTTTGCTCCTGGAATATATGAGAGAGAGAGAGAGAGAGAGAGAGAGAGAGAGAGAGAGAGAGAGAGAGAGGGGGACCATCATGCGCACTACTCCTATCTCTGTCACCTCACTTAGATGAGAAGTGTCAAGGTGGGCCTGCTCCTTTCTTGAATATGAAACAATAGGAAATGGTAATTCACCCAGAGGTGAACATAGTAGCTGATACACCAGTCTCCAATTTCTACTACTCTTCCTTGGAGAACCTAGTAAGATCTGAATGGAGTGGGCCCAGGGGCCTTTATTTCCTGGGAATATGCAGGGATACGCTTAAGAATCGTCCCTTTTGGGTAGAGGAGAGCAACTTCTCCAAGGGATCCTGCCAAGATTTACCACCGTTCTTCCAGTGTGCTACTTGTAAGGATGGAAAGTAACTGACTGAGACAGTTCCCCAGACTGATGTGTATGTTTGTGGGTCAAAAATTGATGGGGGGGGTGGGGAGGGTGGGAAGATGAGCCCTAATTCTTATGAATGGAATGTGGAATATGTAACCCTTCCACAATGACTATAAAAACCAGAGCATGTGGTCTGACTAAGGGTCCTTTTTCTCTATGTACATCTCTCTGTTTCCACTATGAAAGTTATACATATTAAGCACATTAAAGCAACTTTTTAAATAGAGAAATGAAGAAAAGAATGACCCAAAACATGCCCAGACGCAACCCTCTGGTCCAAGGACCAGAAAATCCATGACTGTCATTAGGCCCCAGGGAGGCTTCTAAACCAGGACCCTTTTGTTTCTCCAGTGCTGGCAAGAAAGTGAGCAGATTATATTTCCTTCAGCAAATAAATGGCATGGAAAAGATGAGGGGGAAATGTGAAACATTAAAAGACTAAGCCACGTATCAAACATATGCAATGCGTGGGACTTTTCAGATCCTAATTTGAGCAAACAAACTGCACAAATACACAAATTATGTATAAATACAGGTCTGATGAGGCAACTGGGGAAATGTAAAAGTTATTATTGTGTAGTAGATGATGCTAAGTCAGTCTTGTTCATTTTCTTGGGTATGTACGATATTGTGCCATGGTTCTGTTACAATGGATCCTTACCTATTAAAGTGTATTCTGGATGAGACGAGTTGATGTCCACATTTTGCTTCACTTCTTTAAAAGTATGATGGGGGATAGATGAAACAAAAATTGAAGAATGTTAATGACCGTTGAAGTTGATGACTCTTGAACTTAATGGGTACACAGAGTGCATGGTACTATTCTTTCTGATTTTATGTGTTTGAAATTTTCCATAATAAAAAAGTTAAAAATAAAAAATGAAACGCTGGGATTACTGAGGGTAATGTGCGTGTGGGGGGCGGGTAAGAGATGAGGGACAGAAAAACTAAAAGATAGTCATATTTAAGGGAACAGAAGAAAGTGAAATATGAAAAATGCCTGTGAAATATCAGTCACATATTTATAGACTGTGTGCCAATTGCAGATTCCGGCAGATAGAAGTCACCCTTAAACAAATGGTGCTGGAAATAGCCCTGCAATTTTAAACAATGCTTATTTACTCAAAGAAAGGAGTTTGAAAGGAGGGGATTTCTTCCTGGTCTTTTAAATACATTTTATTTTAGAGAAATCACTTTTTTCTTGTTCTTATTGAAGGGCATGTAAAGAAACTTTGTATGTAGTAATATGCACCTCTGGTAAGAATGTTGAGGGTGGACGGGACACCTGGCTGATTCAGTCCATTGAGCGTCTGACTTTAGCTCAGGTCATGATCTCAGGGCCCGTGAGCTTGAGCCCCACATCAGGCTCTGTGCTGACAGCTCACAGCCTGGAGCCTGCTTTGGATTCTGTGTCTCCCTCTCCTCCTGCCCCTCCCCCACTCACACTCTACTTCTCTCTCTCTCTCTCTCTTTCTCAAAAATAAATAAAACAGTAAACAAACTGTAACCAAAAGAATGTTGAAGGTGGTGTGCTTGAATTTTTCTTAGTTAAGAGAAACCAGGTGACAGGAATTATTCTCTCATATGTAAGGTTGGTAGAGAAAATAATTGAGGTGCAGAGAAGTTTTTACAGGTCAGAACCAAGGGCACAGCTCTTAACCAAAGTCAAAGCCACCTGCAATGCAACAGCAATATAGCAAGGGAATCTTGCACTCTTTAGGAACTTCTGCCTAGGGGATCCTTTGTCTCTGGGGATCCATTACCCTGGGACAAGGGGTGGCAATATTTCCATAGTTGTCCACCAAATACCATACTCTGTTCATCACCGTGCCAATGGTAGAACACGCTATTGAGACAAGTTTCCCAATTAGTATGTATGTGAAGGTGTGTGTGTGTGTGTGTGTGTGTGTAGATTGGATGGGTCCTCGCTGGAAAGGGGAGGTGAGAAGCTGTCTCATTCTACAGAATCTATATTTTATAAATAAAAAAATAGGAAAATGTGCTATGAAAAAGTGTGTTATTATTTTCTCCTCTTTTATTAAACATATGGCATAGACACAAGACAACAATTTGTGGAAACAACAAAGGAGGAAAGAAAGTCCAATGTTATCTCATCATCATAAATCTCCATTGTTTGTATTGCAATATATTTGCTCCCCTCTTATGGTCTGTGCATATGCATGTTTTAGAGGACTAAGATCATACCATAAATAGGGTTTTATGTCCTGATTTTTTTGACTTGACTTTGATTTATGAACGTAGGCATATGAATCTTCATAAAGGTACAAAAATTGAATCGCACTTGCCCACACACTAATCAGACTGTGGTCTTCGAGATGACAAAATTAGATGTAATCAGACCTGTCCCTGAAAATCCAGAGAATTTGATCTCCATTGGTCAGATTGTTTCTGATGGCAGATGGAAGGAGCCCCAAGTCTTAATTAATCACTGGCACACTGTGAGATGAGGGCTGGCAGGAGGAGAGGAAAAGACCACCTAAGTGGTCTAGGGTCACCACTTGATGCTGGAGTCACTTGCCCTTTTCACCATCCAGCTCATACAGAGTGGGCTAACCCCTGCTCCTGGGCATTCAAGATCATTAAAAATGGAGCTGCAATAGGATAAATCCTAATTAAAAAAATCAGGGAAGCAGCTGAGAGCCAAAGAGGCCCTATCCTGATTTTCAGAACCCCTTCCACCTCTAAGTGAGAGCCTGCATGGGAAAGAAATCTTGAGACCACATACATGCAAAGATGATATTCAAAATAAGTTACAAACAGTTACAGTCATTTAAATGAAAAAAACTATGAAGTGAAAACTATGATGAAACTAACACAATAGAACTTGTGGCTTGACAGCCCACTTCTATTAAAGTGCATAGACATTGCTTGATATGATTTCTAAAGTCTTTTGCAGCTCTGTCACTATAGGGAGCCCGTCAAGGTCCACATATTCTTCCTATTTTCATTATTCCAATGTCTAGTTTCTTAGAATGTTAATTCTCTCTGCTGGTTATTTGGAGTAAGGTGGTAAACATAAAGTTTATTGTGAAAAGACTTTTGAATATTTACTTTAATGTTTCTGGGGACTAGACAGAGATCATTGAACATGATGACTTACCACCAAAGTAAAACATTTGAGAAATTATATGACAGGTCGGCTAAAATCCCAGACTTTCTCCTTAGCTTTACACTGGTAACATCCTTTCAAATTCCAAAACATTTTCATCTGTGTATCTTCTCATTAACCCCATTCTCTCAAGCACAGACAATAACGTTTGGTAAATTATTTCAGATGGTGTTCCTTCCACATTTCATATTTTAAGTAAAATTTTATAAAGCTTTTCCGGTTGAAACGGTGGAAGGGTAAGGGCACCTGGTTGACTCAGTCACAGAGCATACAAATCTTGATTTCAGGGGCGTGAGTTCAAGCCCCATGGTGGTTGTAGAGCTTACTTAAAAAGAGCAAAAGAAAGAGCCTGCTGAGAAACAGTGGAAGGGTGACCAACTGACCGGTTGGCTCAAGAATATCCCAATTTTAGTGCTAAAAGCCCTGTGCCCTGGGAAACCTCTCTGGGACATCAAAAGTCCTGGTTTTTACACATGGGTGGAGAAGGTTGGAGGGAAAGTACAGAACTCATATGGTGACCTCCACAACTGGGGCTGAAAGCAACAGTGCTTTTAGTGTCAAATGGACACCCCGTGGATTACAGGCTTCCCCAGTTGCTGTGGCTGTTTTGCCCCCGACTGTTGATATTGACAACCATAATCTGGGGTTCACAATAGTGATTCGTGCATTTTGTATCACCTTGTGTGATGCGACTTGAGAGTGCAACTTAAGCATGTTGTAATCCTTAGTGTTGAGTCTCTAGCCTGGCACTCAGGAATGGCTATTGAACAACTTTCCAGGCATTTGTCCCACTGGCAGATACACAGATGTGTGAAATGATGTTGTCCAAGTGTATTCTTTGCAGCTTGATTGCGTGACACAAAGAAGGAAATGGTAGCTATCATAATGGTGCAACTTACACGTTTTTATATCATGAGTGTTAATCTGTTGTGTGTGCATCAAATGCTGTTGTTTGAAAAAATGCAGGTTTAACTTTCACCATTGTGATACTAGAATCATGTTGTCTATCAATGCAGATAGACACTGAAAATGAGAATGATTACAATATCCATGTCAGCATAACCGAAATAAGGACTTTTATTTTATTTAAATGAACAGATTGAAGAACATACACAGTTGGATTAGAGAAACAAATGACTAAAATAGATCATACTATACAAAATGGAGAAAGGAATTTTGTGTAAGTTATGGTGGACAAGGGGATTTTAAAGCAATTAAAATACTCTCCAAAATATAATCAAGAATACTATAACAACTTTGTGGTGATAAATCGTTATTCTACTTATTGTGGTCACCATTTGATACCATTTGATATTGTATATATTTGTGTGTGTGTACACAATATTATAACAATATTTTATGTCAATTATTCTTCAATATAATGACTGCCCCAAAAGACACCAAATATCCACCTGTAAACAGAGGTTGCTGAGCTAGCTTGGGCATACTATTCTGTACCAATACACACTATTGTTTCCTTTCCATGATTTCTCTATAAAACTGAGTAATGTTTTATATTCAGATTCATAAATTGTTATGAAAAGGCAGATGAACAAAAGAGGAGTTCAATCACAGATGTGTTGAGTCCTTATAGTGGAAAGCCAATTCTATTAGTTCATACCAGTCATCGTACTTTCTACAGTATATCAAGTAATGTCTCAATTCACAGCAACAGCTTAAAAAATATCCCCCTAGCTCTTATTTGATTTGAACAATGGAGTTTCACATAGTCTCCTTGAATCCTATAAAGACTTTACTAAAATCATGTCCAATTATTGTTTATATCTTGTCTAAATACACACTAGATTTTGCTTATATATCTGCATATTACAAAGACAGAGAAAATGTAAAATTTGTCATTTCTATTCAGTCTACTATCTACTTTCCAAAGAAAGTAAAATGATCTTACTTACTAAATGTTCTGCACAATTTGTCCACAACACTGATAAAAGAATAGTGTTATTTGTTTATATGCAATTTTGAAGATTAAATAATGAAATTTGTGGACACTTTTTAATTTTCTCAAATCATGCAGAATTATATGATGTAATACTATTTTTTGAGATGTGGTTGTATAAGATGACTGTCATTGATGTCAACCATAGGAAAGATGCTAAAATGTCGACCTGCCCATAAAGTAATGTTTTTATTTTTTTATTCTATCACTATTGTTTTTATTTTATTTTATTTTATTTATTTATTGTCATAACACTTTTTAAAAATAGTTTATTGTCAAGTTGGTTTCCATATAACACCCAGTGCTCATCCTAAGTGCCCTCCTCCATGCCCATTACCTCCCTTCACCTCTCCCCTACCCCTATCTGCCCTCAGATTGTTCTCAGCATTAAAGAGTCTCTCATGGTTTGCCTTCCTCCCTCTCCTCAACTATTTTTCCCCTTCTTCTCCTCCATGGTCTTCCGTTAAGTTCTTCCTAATCCACCTCTACGTGCAAACATATGGTATCTGTCCATTTCTGTCTGACTTATTTCGCTCAGCATAACACTCTCAAGTTCCATCCACATTGCTACACATGGCCAGATTTCATTGTTTCTCATTGCCATGTAGTATTCTATTGTACAGATAAACCACATCTTCTTGATTCACTCGTCCGTTGATGGGCACTTAGGCTCTTTCTATGTTTTGGCTATTGTTGAGAGTGTTGCTATAAACATTGGAGTCCATGTGCCCCTATGCATCAGTACTCCTGTATCCCTTGGGTAAATTCCTAGCAGTGCTATTTCTGGGTCATAGGGGAGTTCTATTGTTAATTTTTTGAGGAACCTCTACGCTGTTTTCCAGAGGGGCTACACCAGTTTACATTCCCACCAACAGTATTGGAGGCTGCCCGTTTCTCCACATCCACATGTTGAGAAAATAATATTTTTAAAGTCTGGAACAAGGCAAATGTCTTCTTATATTTGGAAGTAGTTTGAAGATGAGAACGGAGAAAGGATTACAATAAAGCAGAAATTTATATGCTGTTTCTCCAAAAATGTTTGAAGATGTCATAAGGGGCTTAGAAATGTACTGACTGATTGCACCTTATTTGTTAAAGGTTATGTGTATTTCTCAACAAAATCTCATGTAACTATAAAAATGACTCATTTTTTAAAATAAATAATACTGCCTAACAAGTCAAGAAGAAGAAAAAAGTCAACATCAAAGGGCAGCCAAGTTAAACAGAACATTTTTTATTTCTTTACTAAAAATGTACTTTCTATGGAATCCAACTTCAGTTCAAGAAACTTCAAATTTTTTCTGAGCTTTAAAACATCTTTCCTGAGATAAAGTAATTTTACATACAATGACATTTAATGCACTTCAGAATGTTTGGAAATTCTGGACATTTTAGACATGGACAGTCTGTAGGATGAACTTATTCTGTGATGATCGACAGACAAAACAAATCTAAAATAGAAAGTGGATGGACCTTATGGGATACAGAAACCGATTTCTACAAATCAAAAATCTGCTTTTAATAGTAAGTAAAATTATTGTTTAAATGGTTTTGTTGAGGAGCACCTGGGTGGCTCAGTCAGTTAAGCGTCCGACTTCGGCTCAGGTCATGATCTCAAGGTTCATGGGTTTGAGTCCCGCATCAGGCTCTGTGCTGACAGCTAGCTCAGAGCCTGGATCCTGCTTCAGTTTGTGTATCTCCCTTTCTCTCTGACCCTCCCCTGCTCACGCTGTCTCTCTCTCTCTCAGAAATAAATGAAAAAAACTTTAAAAAATAAATGGTTTTGTTGAGAAGATATTGATGTTATCACACTAGGTTGACACTAGGAATCACTTTAACGGGGACTTGATAAGAGCAGAGTTGCAAGTCAAAGTAAATTTTTAAGTTTGTTAGTATGTTGCTTAACCACTACATAAAAGAGAAAGAAAAAAAGGATGTTCTAAAGGATTCAGGCATTTTAGGGAAAATCAATAGAAAAGGAAACTGAAAGAATAAAAATACTCTACCATAGTAAAGGACAGAATGAAGCAAGTCAATTGTTTTTACTAAATTTAGGTAGTATCTGTATAATTAGTCCAGCTTTATTTGCATTCCCTTTTAACAAAATCTAACACTTGTGCATGTTAAGAATAAATGATGTAACGAACAAAATTTAAAAATCCAATAAAGCTTTTTTAAAAGTTAAAATTAATTCCTACATCTGAGGAAAGAAGTATTATAAAGGTATCATTGTATTTTTACACATATAATATTATGTAACTTGTCCTAGTATTAGTTACTACTACTTGTCATTGCTAACTAATCCTATTATTGTTTTGTTTAATCAATGGCATTTATGAAACAGAAAAAAACACAGAATAATACGGCATTGAAAGTAAACATCTATTTTTCATATCTTGTGTTAAAGTAATAACATACATGTGTATCATTATTTACTAAATTGTGCTTCCATGTCTCCTATGGTTGTTTCCAAGATTAGCACTCTAAGAAAATTGGTCACCCAAAAGTTTATTTTGTGATTTTTAAGACTTTTTCTTAAATTGCCTTTTCATTTCCATAGACAAGTTATTTTTTCTTCCTTTAATAGTTTATTGTCAAGTTGGTTTCCATATAACACCCAGTGCTCATCCTAACAAGTGCCCTCCTCCATGCCCATCATCCCCTTCCACTCTCCCCCACCCCCATCAGCCCTCAGTTTGTTCTCCACACTCAAGAGTCTCTCAT
>JAESUZ010002778.1:0-42491 GCA_017311185.1 Proteles cristata cristata | reverse complement strand
TATGTGCTGCCCCATTAGTTGTGTCAAGACTGAATGATAGGTATAAAATAGCAATTACTAATACTCAGGAAACCTTACTTCCTGAATAAAATAAGCCTAGAAGCAGATCTTCATCTGGGGAGGTAGGATGTCTTTGACAACTTTGGCAATAACCTAAAACCTACTGATTCTCTCCAGAGAAATATCTATAGGCACATATTTTGTAGATAATTATGGGAGTTACCAGATCTTGTAAGTGCCAGTTTAGATAATCCATTAAGCCTAAGGAGGCTTGGGCCCACATCATAGGCAGAACTTTGGGAAATGGGGGCAGTGGATCAAATATTTTCAATGTGTTCTAGGATTTCTTGAAATAGCAACCATTTGTTCCTCAGAACTCTTGTGTATCTGTTGCATAGTTTGACATTTCACACTACATTTAACTTTAATACTTTAACTCAGTCTTAGCCTTCTGTGAATATATAGCATGTTCATTGTAGCTTCTCTGTTTTTTTTTTTTTTTACATGGTTAACATCAATGGAAGTTCATTTCATTAGTAATTAGCAAGCTCAATACATGGTTGATCTGCTGAATACTAGATGGCCTCTTTTAACAATCATGTACATTCTGGTAGATCCATCAGCATACCAACGAATCTCTGAGCAGGAAATGGTTTGTCCACTATAATTAGATATTGCTACAAATACTTTATATGTATATACATATATATACATATATAATTCAACCTCACAACATATTTTCGTTTTGTCTTCAAGAGCTACCCCCTAAAGCTAAGGGCATTTGAATCTTAGTATGTCCATGAGTTTTGGTAGAAGATTTTATGGAAGCAACATAAGAGCTATTTGCTTCTTGAAAATGACTTTATTACTTTTATGTGCATCCAAAAGTGATCATCCAAAAATCCATGACTTTGGAGACACACAGAAGTCTTGAATTAAATATCTCCAGGCAAGAGCTGATATGTTTTTTTCATCTCACTTTATAGTCTCCTATCACTGAGACCCTCGGCTCTCCATTTGATATTGTTGCCTTCTTCATCCTCCTAAGATCTCCCTGGCTTTCTGGCTTTTTGGTATTTCCCACAAGGTTACTTTTTTCATGCCCACTTGAAGTGTAGGCACTCAGCTTCTCCTCTCTTCACCTGTTGCTCTTATGTAACTTCAATAAGCCCTAATCCTCAAAGGGCAAAACCAAGTACATCATTGGCCCTTACTGCAGAAGCCAGCCTTCCAAGGGCAGGACACAAGAACATTAGGGGCCACAGAGACAGTCCACACATGCTAGTGGTACGTATCAGAGCCATACTACTTTTCCTCCTGTCCTTCTGCAACTCTGAGCCTCAGAGCCAAATTCAGTACCTTGAGCTTCTGGGGTTTTATGGCCAATCATTTTCAGCTGTGGCTGATGGGCAACATCCCAGAAAAAGTAGGCTTAATGGGTCTATTTCCATTCCTGCCTTCATTGTCTATAATGTCAACTTCATCAAGCACTCAGAGTACAGCTCATTAGGTTTGTATTCTTTTTTCCATTGGAATCACTGTACAATTTGTGTAGAGTGTTTTATATTGAAGTACATGAAGATTGTACCCAAATTCCCCAATTCCAAAATCAGGTAAGTGACAATAATCAGTTGTATTTTACATTGCTGAAATATATTACCAAAAAATGATGTTGAAATATATTCCTTTATACTGGAATGAACTATGTGGCTCTTTCCTTGCTTGTCCTTTACCACACTACAGAGGGGTTGAAGGATACAGTGCTTTTCCTTCAGAGAATTCAAGGCCCCCTGTGGGGGCAGCTGCCAAGGCCTGCCTTATAGTATAAGACCCTTTATCTTACCCTTGGGTCTTCTTCTTTATCCAGTCTCATCTTCCTTCACTTCTCCTATGCACCCTCAAACTGGCCACACCAAAGGACCTGAAGTTCACCAACCCTATTATTCCCTGAGTTGCCTTAGTGCCTTAATTCATGCTATCGGCCCATTTCCCTTTTACCTGTCTTAATACCTATGTGTATTTTAAGACACAGTTTGAACTTTGGTTTCACTCTAGAATTCCTGGGTAAATCTCAGGAGTTAAGGCAGAATCAAGTAAGTCCCCTTTAGCCTTACTCCCTTGTATATTTCATTACCCCCACCCCTGACCTTGTAGTGGTTCTGTGACCTTTTCCTACAATACCTCCCCAACCCAGCTCTTAGTGTGACCTCAGAGAATCCTTCCCTCCTCTCTTGTTTTCTTTTCCTTCTGGTTTTCCCCTCTTGAGAATCCCTTTTCTTTGCCTTCTCTTCTTCAGTCTTTTTTTCTATCTAAGATATTCTAAATGGAAAAAATAGGATTTGAGAGAATAGCAAGACTGATTTTGTCCATCGTTGTTCCTTTTCCAGTGGTAAACGCTTTTTCCTGTATTCCAGAAAGCTCTGTCTTGCCTGCCATAAGAATTCTAGAAAAGAAGATAATGTCCTCCATGTTACCCATTTTCTATCTTTCCTCAGTCCCAAGTGGAATTAATCACTTCCTCTTGTGCATGCCTACAGCATGGTACAGAGGCCATATTGCACTTACTGGTTTGTAGGTCTGTCTTACACCAGATAGAAGATCTCAAGGTTTTAATTTTTTTGTTGTTGTTGTTTAATGTGATACATATGTTCATTTATCCTAGATTTTTCATGTCTATACTCCACTTTAACAATACAGAAAAGATGAACTATGAGTTCTGGGACACTCCCTTCAGGGCAGCTCTAGCTATAACTCTGTCTCTTCTCATTACTGATACCTGGTTGGGGTTTCTTCAGAACCCGGCCTGAGACTTTATCATGTCTGTATCTGAAGTATGTGAGATTGAGTAGGTTTCTAGAAACATGTTGGTTAGTTGGTTGGCTGGTTGGGTAGATAAAATAATATAGTGTAGTACTTCAGAATCAAAGTGCCTGCATCCCAGCTTTGCTTTTTACTTTCAGTATGATTTTAGGCAAGTTGTCATCTCTCTGCACATGTATTGCCCCAGACATTAAGAATGGATAATATTGTATCCACCTCAGAGTATTTTTTGTTTGTTTTAGCTTGCATTTATTGTCTATTACATAAGAGACACTGTCCTCACTGCTTTACATAGATTAACTCATTTAATCCTCTTTGTGAGGATTAATGGATTAATCTTCCCCATTAAGATTAAATGGATTAATATTCCCCATGAGGATTAAATGGAATAAAGCATGTAAATAGTCTAGCATATAGTAAATGCTCATAAATTTTAGTTATTATGAAAGACAGCCTAGGCATAGTATGATGTTCTACCTCTAAAACATAGCCTGGATAACCTTAGAGGTTCAGCCTAGCTCTACCTGTCCATGTTATAAGTTAGGCCTCTTTGTCTCAGGATCCCTTATCATGTGGTCAATTTTCTTTGAGGTCTTAGGTACCTGTTCTTGAGATTTTTGTTTCTACAAGATCTCCCTATATTCCTTATTCCCTAGGAACTTGAGCCAGTGTTTGGGCAGAAAGATGTGTGGTCTCGGTCTCAATAATTGCTCCTCTACATGACGGTTGGCTTACTGTTCTTGATCCCAGACTTTGCCTGGCTTGGATGAGCCTAGCTTTTGCAGCCCTAGTGACTGAGTGCAAACCCCAACTTGGTGAGAAATGGGGTTCTTCAAAGACCCTCTTCTGTGTGAGATCTCAGAAGCAAGGTGAGCTTTTACTGCATGTTACCAATGGTAGAAAAGGCTCTTTGACCTTTACTTCAACTGATGACTCCATCAAGCAACCCTCTGTGAAACATACTGACTGATGCCCATGACACTCTGTTCTGACTGAGTCATGTAAGTGGGCTCAGCTGTCCTTGAGTCATTGAGTTCTCAGCACCCTTTGTGCCCTTTCCCTTTTTTCAGATTTTTTCTTGTTAATCACAGGACATTCAAGGCAGAGCACTCAACACTGGCTTTTTAACTTTGAGTTTTGAGAGTTTGTTACTTTATTCCTTTAAACACTGCTTTCCAACTGGTAAATTGAGACATACTAATATGCGCTGAGTGTGTTACAGGTGTGCTGAGCTATTCATCCTTCCAGGTGGTCTGGTAGTTACCAAGGCAACCAAAGTTCTTGGACAGATTTTGCCTCTAGCCATAAGCAAACTTAATCATTCTACTTTGATGTGCCATAAAAACTCTATCATTTTTCACCTGTGCCATGCCTGGGAAAATCAGGAAGTATTGTGTTTGGAGTGTTAGCTATCAAACATCTTTTAACTATGAAGTCTCAATATATGAATCAGGTTAAAAGTGAATCTGCTTTCTTCTTTATTCTGTTAGAAACTTATTTTTTTAATTTTTAATTAAAAAAAATTATTTACATATAGTTTATTGTCAAGTTGGTTTCCATATAACACCCAGTGCTCATTCCCACAAGTGCCCGCCTCCAAGCCCATCACCCCCCTCCCCTCCCCCCTATACCATCAGCCCTCAGTTTGTTCTCAGCATTCAAGAGTCTCTCATGGTTTGCTCCTTCCCTCTCCCCCACTATTTTTCCCCTTCTTCTCCCCCATGGTCCTCTGTTAAGTTCCTCGTAATCCTCCTATACGTGCAAACATATGGTATTTGTCCTTCTCTGTCTGACTTCTTTCACTCAGCATAACACCCTCAAGGTCCATCCATGTTGCTACACATGGCCAGATTTCATTCTTTCTCATTGCCATGTATTATTCCATTGTATATATACATAAACCACATCTTCTTGATCCATTCATCCATTGATGGACATTTAGGCTCAGTCACTCCATATCATTACTGAGCATTCTACATGAAGCTTTATAACAGCTGCATAGCATTCTATTGAATGGTTGTACCATTTTTATTTAATTACTCCTCTAGCAATAACATTTAGGATGCTTCCAGTTTATCTGAATAACAAAGGATCTGAAATAATCTGATGTTCAATATTTTAAAAATACATTAAATAAACTCTATGGTATACTATGATGTAGTCTTTTAAAAATGATATAAAAGCACATTCAGGGCCATGTCAAAGTATTCACTATGTCTTTTTATAGGAGCAGCAAGTTACAATTTAATTTGAATGGTTTGAGCTCTGATGGGTAAAATCTATGAGCACGCATGCATTAAAATGTTAAACTGTTAACAAAAGTTCTCTTTAGGTGGTTAGATGAGAGTCTTTTTTTTAGTTTTTTTTTTTTTAACTTTCTGAGAGAGAGAGAGAGAGACAGCGTGAGCAGTGTAGGGTCAGAGAGAGAGGGAGACACAGAACCTGAAGCAGGCTCCAGGCTCTGAGCTAGCTGTCAGCACAGAGCCCAAAGCGGGGCTCGAACCCATGAACCGTGAGATCATGACCTGAGCCAAAGTCGGACACTTAACTGACTGAGTCACCCAGGTGCCCCATAGATGACAGAGTCTTAAGTATTTTTCTCCATTTCACTTATGTATATTTTCTAAGTTCTTAACACTAAATATATATTGCTTCAGTAACAACAATGACAACAAAAGATTCACCCGCACCATGTGGCACTGCAGCCATACTCTCCTGTCTTTACTATATTGGTGGCACTCTACTTAATGGTGAACAAATAGGTATCAGAACTAGCTGTAGGGGAAGAAAAATAATTTTACATCTACCTTTCCAGGTTCTTGACTGCAACTCTCTTATAATAATAGATTAGGAAGAGAAAAACAAGCAGAGGTTTAATAGCATGTATACCTCCTGTATACATGAGAGAGACCTAGAAAAACTGAATAACTCCTGAAAATGACCTAAGCCACCACCTTAAATACCACCTCCAGCTAAAGACAAAAGAAAAATGCTGAGGGAGGGAATGGGGAGATAGTTGTGGGAGGTTACCAGGAAAAACACAGTAAACAAGGGTAAGGTCATTTTGCATACTTAACTCATTGCCTTCTCCATTGATGAGTTTCTAGAGATCTGGTCATCCACCTCTTTCTGGTACAGAGAGACACTCTTACAAATGAAATTTTTTAATAAATGTCCTTTACAAAAGAGCAACTTCTATTTTCAGAGCTTTTCCTGTGTCTGCTGTTTCTCAAAAGTTATTAGCTTAATATAATCCTTATATCAAAGAAGCATATTTGGTGGTGGCATATTTTGCTCCCCTTCACAGTGAATCTGAGTCTTGCACTACATGAGCTCCCAATGCAACCAGTGAGAGCACGGAAGGCATTTACACCAGGGAAACCAGAGACCAGTGCAGGAGAAGTAGGAATCTATGACTTTTTCAGGCACACACATGCAGTGCTGAAGGGAACCTATCAGAGGGAGCAATCAATGAGGAGTAAAACTAGAGTCAGGGCAGTCTTTATGGAGAAAGTGGAAGTTGGGTTAACTATGAAAGAACAGTAGGATTTACAAAAGCCAACAGGAAGAGGGTGGGATTTCTTTAAGCCATGAAACAGTTGATAAGGCAACAGTAGTAAGGTCTGCTATTTTGTCATTAGCTAGTCATCAATGGTGTGGTAAGTGACTGAGATCCTGTGCTCTGTTATCTGACACATTGAGTCCAAATTTCAGCTCTGTCATATACTGGATGTTTGCCTAGGAAAGTTAGTTAACTTTTCCAAGTCTCAGTTTCCTTGTCTATAAAATGGGAATTATAACAGTACATACTTCATTGTGTTACTGTGAAGGTTAATTGCAATGATGGATATTGATAAAAACAAAATTCAGTTGAGTAAATTTGAAGATCTATTTGGCTTTGTTATCAGTTCATGAATCAAGCAGCATCCCATCTAGCAAGTAGAGGGGGACTCCAAGTTGTACAAAATGGAAGGTTTTTATAGGAAGGAGGCTGGGGTAAGAAAGTTATTAAGAAAAGAAAAGGATTGTTTCAGAAAAGGTCACTTCTTTTAGAAGGAAGAACAGAAAGTCTTTTATCATGTAGATTGCCTTGTCTTCCCTTGGAGGATGGAAAGTGTCCACAGGGCAGATTATTTCATTGGTGCTAATCAGAAAATTCCTGAATGACTGGTTAAGACTATTTCTGGAGGAGGTTGAAACTGCAATTAAAGTAGGTTTTAAGAACCAGTTTGATGATTTGGCCTAAGTTACACCATTTTGGGCCTATGGTTTTCTTTTCAACAATATAATACTACATAGCACAGTGCCTGGTTGGCACATAATAAATGCTCAGCAATTGGTAACTATAATTATTATTGATGCTAATAAAAAAACAAAGTATGTCATAGCATTTAAAGTCTTGGACTAATAGTATTAATGAAATCATGTGCAAATATTCACAATTTTCAGAAGCAGATGTTTTTTTTTTTCTATAGCCTGTACAACCAGACAGGTTTCTGAATTTTTAAATGAAAGAATTTTAAATGAAAGAAGAGATTCATGTATAGGATGGCAGTTAAAAACATTGGGTTGGACACAGGAAGACAGAGGTTCAAGTCCCTTTCCCTGACACATATACTGTATAATTCTGACCAATTTCCTCTTTAATTATAGGCCTCAGTGTCCTCATATGAAAAATGGGAATAATGACACCATCTACATCATAGGGTTTTTTATATGAAGATTCAATGAGATAACACAGATAAATTGCTTAGTGTCTGCTACTCAACTTGTGCTCAATTCATTCACTGAACAAATGTTTGTAGAGTATTTACAATGTGCTGAACTTTGTCCTCAGACACTGGGAATACATTGCTGAATGAAACAAATAGGAACCTTGCTCTTAAGTAAAGTTTTCAGTAAATGAGAACTACTGTCATTATTGCTACTACTCTTATATAGATATCCCATGCTATCTGAACTTTCACTATCTGGACAATCATTATAACTAGTTACAAAAATGTTTACCAAAAATTCACCATTCAAAATGAAAGTACTCAAATGAAACATTTGAGTCGTATGGAAGTCCCATCCAAAGGAGATAGAATGTACCCCTCTCTGGATAAGATGGCATCTTAGGTTTCAACTGATTGAAAGCATTGTATATTTGAATTACAGTATATGTTCATTGCAGTTTAAAAAGGAAATAGGGGGCACCTGGGCAGCTCAGTAAGTTAAGCATATGACTTTGACTAAGGTCATGATCTCATAGTTCATGGGTTCAAGACCCACAACAGGCTCTGTGCTGACAACTCAGAGCCTGGAACCTGTCTCAGATTCTGTGTCTCCCTCTCTTCTCTGCCCCTTCCCTGTTCATGCTCTGTCTGTCTCTCTCTCAAAAATAAACATTAGAAAAAAGGAAATATAATTTGTTTCTGAGATTGTAAATTATTGTATAGCAAACATAAAAATACCTATTGATGAGGGGAGCCTGGGTGGCTCAGTTAGTTGAGCATCTGACTCTGGATTTCAGCTCAGATTATGGTCTCATAGTGCATGAAATCAAGCCCCACATTGGGTACCATGCTCACAGTGTGGAGCCTGCTCTTGGGATTCTCTCTCTCTCCCTTTTTCCCTGCCCATCCCCTGCTCATTCTCTCTCTCTCTCAAAATAAAATATACTTAAAAATTACCTACTGATGAGTTTATAAAGTTCCAAATAGATATTGAATAGATATTAAGTAATTAGATAATTAGATATTAGATAAATTTATTATTGATAAATACTTTGAAAATTGATATATACTTATTTAAGAGTGCTTAAGCAATATTTAAGAGTGTTTTCGTAATATTTAATATTGGTTGGGGCTTTGGGATGAATTGGGAATGTATTGTTATTTTCTCATTCAAAACAATGAAATATAATGTTGCACTTTATATTAATTCACTATATAACATGTTCTGAGTGATATTTTATATTTCAATATGCAGGGGTGCCTGTACTACAACCACTACTACAATATTACTTCCACCCACTAAGTAGCACTGACAAAGTAATAATTGTTACCTGCTAAGTTCTACCAACTACAAACCCCAGCATTACCTTTAAGATCTCTACAAATGCTGATGTTTCCCTCTTCCTCTTTTTCGAGTATGGATGGTCATGTGGTTGGGTGTAGAGACTAGTACTCAAAGTGGAGGATCTAGACCTTGTTGTGGTTGATGTCCAAGGAAGGCTGCCTAAATATAACATTCACAACTCCAGTCATATCTTTTTGTGGCTCTGAGGCCATGCTAGGAATACAACAATGCCCAGAGCCAAGGGTGTTAGCAATGGAGAAGAAAACTTCATGTCGGTAGGTGGCCACAAGATGCCCTTCTTCAAGGTACCAACCAGCCTGTTGTGTGTGTGTGTGTATGTGTGTGTGTGTGTGTGTGTGTGTGTGTGTGTGTGTGTGTGTGTGTAAGTATGTTGTCTCCTAGGGTATTGCAAAGGTATGTGGTTGTTTTGGCAGGTGTTGATAAGCACCTGAATGGATAAATGTGGAGTGGAATTCTAGCTTTAGTACTGATTAAAAGTATTTTAGAAGGACCTTTCCCTGATGAAAGGACCAAGAGCATGTTCCCTAGTCAAAGAAGTGTGGGGGAGCACTACATTATCTCATGGGGATGTGGTCAACATATAAAAGACCTCAAGTAGTCCTGCCATAAAGAAACATGATTGCAGTTTGCTTACCAGAATTTTCCCACATTATTTTGACTCCCAGAAATATTTCCTGTGTGGCAGCCCACTGAACACTATTTCACAACACGTTTTAAGAAACACTCTCGTAGGTTGTTCTAGAACAAGACATAATAACTGTTAGTAAACTTCCCGACCCGCCCATTATCCTCTTACTCTCTCATACCCCCTCTCTCCTCATGCTTCTTTTTTCTCACCCTGCTCTTCCATATCTCCTTCCCTATCTCTCCTTACTTCCCTTCCACATACACTGAATCTGACTACTGAAGGCATTTCAAGAATCTCTTTTGTATCAGGAATAATGCCAAGAGCTGTCAAAAGGTGAAAAAAAAATATTCCCTGCCCCTCAAGAGCTGTTAGTAGCTCCTATTTCTGGGCTGGGTGGATATGCAGATTCTTGATAACATAAATAATCTACATGCGAGCAAATGGCTGAACACATGGCATGTTCATGGAGGCGATGGGAGTAGTCATAGTGAATTAGAGCTACACCTTTTTCAGTACCAACAACTTGCCAAATACCGCTCAGCAGGGAGAGTAGAAACACAATTGTTATTCCTTGTATAATATATGCTATTGTACAGCCAGTGCTGTACTCTCAGAGGGACATTGTGCAATTTTCAGATTTTGTCACATGCTGCCTCCTTTGGAAAGCAGCACAAGAATTAGGGACATTGGTTTCAACTGCCAGCTCAGCCATAGGTTTGCTGTGAGAACTTGGGCAAGCCACTGAGCCTCTCTGGGCCTCAGAGAAGTTTTCATTAGATAACCTGGAACCCAATCTGTAATTCTGAGATCGGTTTGATGAGATTGCCACCCCCTTGGTGGTGGCTTCGAGTGAGGTGAGGTGGGAAAAGCAGAGATGTTTCCCTTCAAAACCTGTTGCTGGTTTTCAAAAGCCCCTTACCAAATGCCATTGGGAAGAGAGAGAATGACAGATTTGTGAGAACTGATTATGGGTGGGTGTTTGTGTGTCTGTCTTGATACCTTTCCCCCCTCCCCAAAATTCCAGCATTGTTCTGTTCAATGAATATTTTATTTTGAAGCACATTTGTTCAGATATCATTTACATTCTGGGAATGAGCCATGATGTGCTAGTCAAGAGAACAATGTGTAACAATTGAATAACCATAACAATCATTTATCTAGAACTTAGACATAGGCAGGGCTCCAGGAGAAGAACATAACATATTATCTCACTCAAGCCTTACAATAATCCTGTAAGGAATGTCAATTCTCATTCTTATTTTATAAGTGAGAAGTCCAAGCCTTGGAGAGATTCCACGACTTGTCCAAGGTCACAAAAATAACTGGAGAAGCAACTTTCAAACATAGCCAGATTCATGTCAGAGCTGTTAACGGGCATGCTTTTCTTTGATGTGGATGAAACAAGTATCCTGGGAAGCAATTAGCTGTGAAGAAGGGAGGGACAGAAGGAGGGAAGCAAAACCACTTGCTCAGGTTTGGTGAGCCTTGGGTTTGGCAAACGTTTTCTGTCTTATGTTGGCTTTGTGTAGAAGCATTGGATGGAGTGGAGACCAGAGTCTCCCCAAAACATTTGGCTCTCTCTGCTGCCTCTGTTGGGAATTGTGCACCCTGGGAGGCTGGTGGGAACAGAGTGGAAGAGGTTGTGCTGTGGTCACATCAGGAAGCTTGTCCCAGGGCTGTCTGTACACGTGACTGACCAAGAGCTAAGTCCTTAAAGATAAGGAGCTTGTCCTTGGCACTTTTCTGTGCTTCTTTCAGGGTCCTTGTCCCTCCCTCCTCAGCATCTATTAGAAACCTTGTGTGCATGTGCCACCTGTGGGATCCCAGGTCTCTTTGCGCTGGCACTGCCATCCTCAACCTGCCTTACTCAATAGTTCCCAGTGCTCTAGATCTATCTATCCTCATCCTACAGTTAAATCTCTTGATCCTGTTCCTATCACTGACTAAAGTGGAAATAGAAAAAAACACACAATAATAGCTAACATTTATTGATTATTTTCTATCTGTGAGGCTCTGTTCTAAGCATTTACATGCAGTATCTCATTTAATTCTTACCAGCCTGTAGCCTCTTGACAGTTGAGGATGCTGAAGTTTAGGGTTTAACTTGTTCAAGTTCACCCAGCCAGGAAGTTGCTGAGAAAAACTCACACCCAGGTTTTCCTAACACAAAAAACCCATACTCACATCCATGTCCACTAGTCCAATATTATCTCATAAATAGTATGTCAATATCCTACATCTCAGTTTGCCTAGCTGAATGTTGCTTTCTCATCTGAGGAATAAACTTCATGGAAAATCATCCCACTGAAAATGATTCATTTTCAATGTCTTTGGGCTATTGTACAGGCCTTATAGAATACACGATTCCTTAGGATTTTTTAAAAAGTATCTCTCATTTTCCTTCCATTTCTCCCTTTGATTCATCTCACCCAAATTCCACACATTTTTCTGGTTGCCTCCTGAGTTTACATTCATATGTGATCCTCATTGTGCCATAGCTTGTTAATTTGAATTTTGAGGACTGTTAAAGTCTCTTAATCTTGCCCTGATATTCTTTCTGGTGCTCTTCATCTTTGTTCTCTCAATAAGAACTTCCTGGTATCTGTCCTCACAATTCTCTTATTGGCATCTCCTTTTCCTCATCTTCACTCAACACATAGGTGGATTCACTTGCTCCATACTTTCCTTGAAGGATGGGCATCACCACTTATATTGGCCACGTTTGATAGATGATGAAGCTGAAGCTCAGGTAGTTTAATTCACTTGCAAGGGATCACAGTCTCTGCTCCAATTAGAATCTCTTCCCTATACTATTAGCTACAAAAAAAGTAGGTTTTGGGAGTGCCTGAGATATATGGAGGCTTTTAAGGTACAATTTTGACTTAAAATCACACTATATTCCGGGTGTTTTTGCTAAAGCACTAGGGTTAGAATGGAGTAAGCTGGTTTAGAGGCCTCTAAGAAGTCTAAAATCTGCTACTCAACTGGGAGAAGATAAGTTTCATACTTGGGCTATCATCTAAATATAGCAAAATAAATCACCTGCTACTCTGAGACAAAGCTAGGATCAGACTTGGTAGACATTTTTAATGATCTTTTTATTCCTGGATTGTATCATCCTGATATCATAATGAATGCAAATATTGAAGGCAAACACATAGCTAACAGTATATACAAATTGGCACTGTGAAAAATGAGCTATTGTGTAGAAAGCTCCACTTTTTCTCAGTACTTAGCTTCACAATATTCTGTAAGTAGAAATTCTAGTTCCCTGATTGGATAAAGGGCTAGTATGTAGGAAATTTGAGGACAGGTTGAACATAGGGGAAAAAGAGCATCTTTCCTTTTCTCCTGGATACCAGTCACACCTTCCTGGTCTTATTTCCCCATTTAAGATTCTGTTTGAATTCTCTCTGAATATTAAATATCTGGACTATTGCTTGGCACATAGTAGTTAAACATTTGGTAAACAATGGTTGTCTAGGTGAATGAGTGGATTTGGGCAATAGATGTATGTTGGTTGCTTGTTCTGGATTAATAATTTAACATGCTAGCTTATGCTGTTCTCATCATGGGCTCTTTGGACCCTAGATGGAGCAAATCACTTCACATTGTATGGAAATGCAGGAGGTTTAGGATGATTCTAATAAACCCAAAAGAAAACTTCCTACTACTTTCAGTACCTTTCAAATCCATCTCTGGATACCACCACACTGAAGGGAAGAGCTTCAACAGTATGAATTGTATGGGGGTTGCAATTCAGTCTATAACTATATCTAGTAGACTGAGATTTGTATAACCTTCTTTTGTTTTAAAACAAATCCAGAGATAGAAAAATAATTCCAGTCTTACAACAAATCACTTTGGGCTATACCTCTGACATTGCCCTGGGAGCTATTTTTCCTTCTCCTCTGCCTAGGGGTGCCCAAAGTGAGTTTTAAGAAGCACTGTCAAGGCTGCATAAGTTGGTCCAGTATGAATGGTGCTGCTTGAAATTGTGTCCTAAAGAAGCCTTAAGGTCTGTGAAGCTGTTATTAGTAGATTATATGTGGATGTGAATGAAAGATCTGAGAGGAAACTTTGGTGACCATGAATGGAAATGGGTGTTTATAAGGCTAAGAATAAGTGAGCACTGAAGGAGAAGGGCCAGAACTGAGAACTGAGAAGCTAGGGCCCATAATAATTCTCTTCCTCAGTTTCAGTTTGTTGAGGGGAGGTCTGGCTTTCCTGTGATTTCTTTCCCATCTGATTTCCTGATGATTTCAAAGACTGTTAGCTGTACTTCTTAAGATGTTCCTCAGATGAGTTCTACGGAACCAGGTTGATCTTTGTTTCTGAACAGGTTTCATTTCTGACAGTAGGAATGGGGAGCACTAGACGAAAATTCTGATGCAATAAACTTGTTTAAACTTTCTACAAGGCACATGTGATCAACACCACTGAGACTTTTTTCTTCCTCCTCTTCATATTTAGAAAGCAATATCTAATGAGTTCACATTCCTTCCTTTATACCACATAAACCACAATTAAGTACAACTTAAATGGTATTCTCCACCCATTAGTGTATTTAGGATTTCCTGAATTTTACTTTAAAAATATTCCTTGTAGGTGGTTTTGCCAGTCTCCTAATTCACCCTACTTCCTTGATTTGTCCAAGTTTTCACTTTCACTTCCATTCTGTCCTTTTATTCCCTTTCTGTGCTTTCATAGACACCTTCCCCTTTAGTACCCCTGTGCACTTTGGAAGACTTCTTGCTCACCTCAGAGTGTTTGCTCTGACCTTTCCAACTCAAACCAGTTCCTTGTAAAGTTCACTCACTAAAATAACTAATACTAGACAAGTGGTACCTTATCCACAAGTGTTGTTACTTTAGTTCACTTGAATGAACTGCTTCCTTTATAAAAATCCATTCAGTCCCTTGGCAATAATATTAACAATAACAACAACCACCATGCATTGAACACCTATAGCGTTACATTTCTTTTCACATTTAATCATTCGAACAACCTTGTGTGGCAGGTATGAGTATTCTCATTTTAAAGTTGAAGAAATCAAGGCTCAGAGAGAAGAGATTTACTCATGGTTTCTGCTAGAAGTAGTCACCTACTCAAAAATCTACCTATCTGTTGTTAACTTGGGACAGAGTCATTCCTTGGTTATATAATTAAAATGTTTATTTTAATTATAATTATAATTAATTATTTTAATTATAAGATCAGTAACCCATTAGTCTCTTCGCAGGCACTAAAGTGTAGTAATTGAAGGCACAAGTCATGGCACTGGACAAATTTGGGTTTGAATTATGGCTTTGCTCGGTGAATTTGGAAAAGTCACTTCAATTCTTGATCTGTTTCTTTATCTGTGAAACAGGAACAATAATTTCTATGTAACAGAGTTATTGTAAGAACTAAATAAGATGGTATCTGCAAAGTGCAAATGGAGTGTTTGACAAATGACAGCTTGTCGTTAAAAATATGAGATCTGGATTGTAAATGATACAGATCCTGACAAATAAAGAGCAGAATCTGATTTCCAGCTGTAGAAGTTAATGCATTTTGAAGAAAATACCTCAGGACTCCTGGGAGAACTTTGGAAAGATTTCACAGTTAAAGACTCTTCTTTACCTAATGGAATGAGGTAGTGGGTTTAGAAAACAATTTGACTTGGTTAAAGAGATATTACTATATAAGTTGAATAAAGCCCTGTTTCATCATGTCCCCATCTCTCACCGTGTTACAGTCAAAGGTAAACAAGTCCCACATCCAAACTAATCAAAGAGCAGCTGATACCTTCACAGCAAGCTCTTTCTAAAGTTGCAGTGCCAAAGACAGAGTATATTCATAAGGAACAGAGAGAGTTCTTCAAAATCCCCTTTGCCATTTCCTGCACTGTCAGTATTTTCCACACACCACATCTGCCCCCAAGTCCCATTTCTCCCCAGCTGTGTCTCCCTAAGCCTTTCTCCCAGATGAAGCCCATGGAGACTCTTGTCTTTCTGTCCTCCCCTACCCCATTTTCCTAGATCAGTTCTTTATTGTGTATTTTCTTTTACTAGATTTCTATATCAAAAAAGAGAGCTAATGAGATGCTCTTCATGGCCTGACCACAGCCAGTGAGTGTTTGTGTGTGGGAGTGCAGAGGGGAGCACAGTTTGGGAGGTAGATTGAGAACACTTATCATTTAATGGCTTCTAGAGTTGGAGCAATTTAAGTCAATTGAAATTTAACATTTAGTCAAGATATGGCTCCTCAGACTAAAAAGTACCTTTTTTTTCTCTTTTGGATAGAAATTTAGCAATTCAAAGATATAATTCTGACCTTTGGAACTATTCTGATTGGTAGCTATTTTTTTTTTTTTTAGAAAAGCATAGTTAACTTATATATTTTAGTACAAAAAAAAATCTCAAAACTCAGGTTCCAGAGTTGTGGTGGTTGGGGAATACAATAAGACAAGCTTTATAAGAAGGTAGTAATATGGTAAAAATTTGGAAAACTCTGATGTGCTTCCTACCTTATATATGATCTCACTCAGTCCTCATGATTCCCTGTAAGATGGGTATAATTATTCATTCTTTATACAGGTGAGGAAACTAAGACTTATGGAAATGAAGTCTGTTGCCTAATGACCCTAGCTTAGAAGAGATGAAGTTGGGGCTTGGTCCCAGAGCTGTATGATTCCAGAGTGACCAGAGGAATAAAGCAAAATTGCCCATAAAGTTTTTCTCTCTCTCCCTCTTTCTCCCCCTTTCCCTTTCTCAGTTCTCTTCCTCCCCTTTTCTCTTTCCCCTTCCCTTTTCCTCCTTCCTCTCCCTTACCCCTCACTTCCCTCCCCTTCTTTCTCTTCCTCTCTCTGTTTAGAAAAAAAAACATGTACAATCTGAGAGGAGTAGGCTGAAAATAAGTATGGTAATATGAAGGCCAAACAGTTATAGAGCTTGCAGTTAACATTGCTCTGGGAAGAATGCATGAAAAAGAGACTGATTAAGGTGCATAAGAACCAGCAAAATTTGTCCAAATGACAAACTCATAAAGATGGATGCTACCATAGCAACCATTTATGTACATATTAACTAGTATAAGAAATAAACATTAACAATACATTTGAAGCCCCTGTGTAACTCTGCTGCCATCTCAGGAATAAACACTGTACTGAATTTGTCTTTTTTTAAATCATTCCTCCCTGATAAAAAAAAAGATGGATGCAATAGGAAATTTGAACATACGAAAGAGAATGGGCAGAGAGGTAGAGTAGCTGAATATTTTCAGCATGGAATTTAGAGGGGAAAGAAGTACCAAAAGGAAAGTTGTCAAAGTTTGAATGCCTCCATACACCAAACACCATAATATATATAAGTAAAGGTTAGACTATACTAATATCTTATCCACATATTGCTTATCTCACAACAATCCGGTAAAAAAAAGCTGTGTTCATTATCATTTTACAGATTTTAGTTCTTCAGATGGTCAAATGCCAGCTATATGCCAAGCAGTTGCTAGTGTGAAGAAACTGAGATTCAGAGAGATTAGATTACTTGCTACTTTATGGCAGAGCCAAGCCTTGAACCCAAGTTTAACTGGTTCTAGAACCTACTTTCCAATATTTACTGAAGTATAAAAGTTGAGAAAATAGGGCAAAACTCTTCAATCAATTCCTGGTGCTACTTTTCCTGGAGTTATATACAACTACCTAAAACCAGGTGTGATCCTAGTGATGGGAGATTTTTGGCTCTGGTTGATAGGAACTCATCTCCCTTTACTATTTTGTTGGAGATTAGGATAAATACTATAGAATGACAGAGATGCTGATACCTATCAAATGATCGAAAGGGCTGAGATGGTAGATGATTCAGTAGTGATGAGGAAGGTGATCCAAATGAAGGATTTTTGAGATTGTTGTGTTATTGAGAAAATGGTAGGCGATGTCTGCTGGAAATTTTATGAGCTTTGGCAACTAGACAGATTATAAATATGAAAATACTTAAATGCTACAGTTAGCTTGGAAGTTTATACTATTCCCACATCTGCCCTTTCATTGGGGCCTCACAAATTATTCTTTTGTTTTCCTCATCAATGTGCTTTTTATAAATACAGGACATTTTTACTAAAGAACCTGTTCCACTTGTCCAACTGCTCTCACACTTTTCTAAAAATTTTTAGGCCTTCTCAAGTTCTCCTATTCCATACACACTCCATTTCTGACCAAGCTCCTTTGGATGAACTTAAAAGAGAGGAGTCCCTGTTTCTTCTGTCTTCCTTGTGCAGCTTCAGATGCTTATTCCATGCCCCCAAATCCTGTGCTGTGCAGCTTAACAACAATCCTTCTTTATTGTAAAAGTGGGAAGTTGTAAAATAATTGTGGCCTGTCATTGGTTATAATTAATATTTTCCTGTTGCTTGGGAAGTGAATACAGAGTGGCTGAGAAAAGAAAGCTCTAGAAATCTGAACAAGGGTGGGGACAAAAGCGATCAGGGCAGAGAGCTCTCCCTTCAGGAACCAAATAACAAGGAGTTGAAAATGGGAATGATAGAAAGTAGGTCCAGCAGGCTCCTTTGGCTTAAACATCTCCTAAGGGAGTGCTTAATAAAGGGTTGTTAGTGAAGACGCCAAGGTGGAGCAGTTTGATCCATGGTTACCATGGGTGTTCGGGGCCTCTCAAATTCTTCCACCAAAGTGACCCTAAGGGCAGAACCAATAACGTCTTCCATGCTCCACAAGATTGGAGACAACTCCAAAATGAGTCGCAAATAGAACATTTATTTGAAATCTACTGTTTTCTTTTAAAATGTATGTGAATCTGGCATTCTATCTCCTGTTTATTTCATTTTAATTTTATTCCCCCTTTAGCCTCCTACCCCCTCTTCCCATTTTCTTCCCCCAACATATGTAACCATGCTCATGTGTTTTTGGGTTTCGTTTTATTTGAAAGTACTCTTCCAAATGTATTGTTTTACATGCATGCATTTTAATTTATGTAAATGATGTTTATTATGTATCTTTTAGTTATTATACTTTTTTTCTCTCAACATTATGGACATAAGAGCCATCCATGCTCTTTGTGTGCATCTAACTTGATGCTACTCACTGGGGAATTACACTCCAGTATGTACATCCATCACATTTAACCTCTCCACTTTCCGAGGAATGAACACTTAGCTTCCAATTCCCTGCCTCCCTGGGCATCGATGCAGGGAACATCTTTGTACATGTCCCCATATGGACCCATGTGAAAATTCTTGTGGAGTATATACCAGGAAGAGAATTGCTGGGCTATAAAATATGTGTTTTTATCATTAGATTAAGTTGTGCCAGATTGCTCTCCAGAATGACTGCACCAGCTTTGACTCCCACCAGCAGTGAAGGAGACTCCATTCCTTTTTATCCTCATCCCTTCCAATCCTTAGCAATATCCAAATTTCTGTTTTTTTGTCAGCTTAAGAGGTGTGAAGTGATAGTCCAGTGAATATTTTATTTTGCATATTCTGATTATGAATGATTCATGTTTATATTAAATGATCAATCCATAGTAAAGCTGATGTACCAAGAATCAAGAAAAATCATGTTAATCTTGTTCCTGGTTCCCCTCGCACACCTGAACCCGCTTCCTGGGTTAGGCATATATCATTTGGGGGAGCACAGTTGCTAGGTGTGTAAAGTTGGGAAAATTGCTCCCTTTTCTTGATCTCCATTTCTTCCTCTATAATGGAAGATTGGACTAGATAATCTCATAGAGCCCTTAAAGGTCTAAAATTTGGTCATTCAATGATGTCATTTTGAACCATCAAACACTGTGCTAACCCCTTATGTATTAAACACTCCATCAACAACAACAAAAAAATTCATTCGGTTCATTTTTCTACATAGTAGCAATTAACTCTCCACTAACAGTCCATATCTTTCCCTCCCACTTCTCCCAATCAGGGAAGGAAACTGCCTCTTTATACTCTCTCTCTAGCATGTGAACAGAATGGCACCAATTTGTTCCTGCTGTTCTTTAGTCTCCTTCACAGAATTTGCTCAAATTACAGACCTATCAAACTTGGCTGCCCCCAGTCAGAACAAGAAGATAAAAGATCAAGCTTGAGTTCAGCCACATGCTGCTGTAAATATGAAATGCACAAAGGGGTAATAATATGACATTACCGTCTGACAGTCACATGGTACTCATCATTCTTGGCACCAAATAAACATTATTTATGCTCTTATTTTGCAGGGGGATGGGGAAGAACAAGTAATTTCTAAGCCTCCCCTGATTCAGCCCCTAAGGAAAGAAAAAAAAAAACTTTTAAAAGTCCCATAAAAATCAGTAATGATGTATTAGGTCGAACGATGTGAAATTGCAGTTTTTGTAGGTAAAAACTAGTCAATATCAGAAAGTTAATATGGTTCAACTTAGTAGATGTGGCATAATCAAAAAGTCTCTTAAAAATTTCCAAGCAGTCATTTGTAATGATTTCATTGGTACTACCCTCAACCCTTTCCAACTAGGACTGACATACACCTTTGCCAAGTAGACAGGGCTTAGATAGAGCAAGCCATCCTTCCTCCAGCTCACTTAACCATGGACTGTCCCTTCCCTTGCAAAGTTTTGAGTGTTTGCGGTCCATGTTGCTCATGATGGCACTGTCCCACGGCCCCCCGCCACCCCCCCCGGGCTGCTGTGTAAATCAAATGAGATGATGTAAGGTGAATTCGTTTATTTAGTTTTAAAGCACCAGCCATGTGCAAAGAATGTGGAGGGAGCTACTATTTATTGAGTATGTGTCAGAGGCGGTGCTTGGCATTTCACATGCACCATCTATATAATGTTTGCAAATGCATGAGAAAGTCACTTTTATATTCATGTTATAAATGAGGAGGTTGGGGCAGAGATTAAATAACTTGCTAATGGTTGCACAGCTAGTAACTAGCTGGTAGAATTGGAACTGAAACTCAGACTTATCTGACTCTAAAGTTTATGCTCTTTCTTATGCTGTGTTCTGCCTCTGAACACAGTCTTCAATAATTTCTAACAACTTTATTTGTGGATATTGCTTCAACAATAACATAGGAAGTTGCTAATGGGTGAGATCTCTTATACCTGAAATCAGCTGACCTTTGATGCCCATTGTAATTATGCACAGCACTTATTTTACAAATATTTCTTAAGCGTCTATGTATGTCAAGAAAAACACCACCAACAAAAACGTGTACAAGCAACCCTAACTTACAAATACCTTTTTGACTTGGGTTTCACTGTGGCCCTGCCCTCTTCCCCAGCACCCCCCCCCACCCACCCTCAGGTTGCTTTCTGCTGTGTATACTAGAACCTGTCACAATCTTCCTCAATTCTGTATCTCAGAGACTTGGAATTTTCTCTTCCAGTCTCTGGAACATTCTTCCTTTCAGGCCAAATGTTACCTCATCAGAGATGCCTTCTTTAATCACCCAATCTGATATAGAAGTCTCTTTTACCCCCTCTCTTCTACCCTTATTTATTTTTCTCCATTGCACTTATCACCATCAGATTTGTACAATGTCCATTCTGTTCAACATGTATTTCCAGCTACCTGAAGCAATCCCTGGCATATAATAGGTGTTCAATGTTTGTTGAATGAATGAGTGAATAGTTTTCACAGTTGAAGAAGATTACATGTGCCATCATCATTTTGATGAGAGAAAAAAAATATGTGTGATTGGGTTATTATATAATATTAGTAATAATGTCAGATAGCTTTTGTTGAAAGGTATTTTTTCCTTACTGAAATGCCTACATTCCAGCTTCTTCTTCCTCTTTATATGGCTTCTGTATTACCAGTTTCTCTAAGTAAGACACTTGAATTACATGGTGTACTCATTATAGATGATGTGATCTCATCACCACCATCCCCCAATTCAGACACTGTGCCTTAATTACTCTTTATAAAAAGCACACCTTTTAATATCTACAAAAGATACTTTTCCTTCAGAAAGTTTCAAGCCTCGAGTTATTGATTACTGACAGCCAGATTTCATAACAATCTATAAATAGGGAACTGAATGAACTTAATATGCCTATAATCAGCCCAAGAGCAAAAAGTGAGAGGAAGGAGAGAGGGAGAGAACATTTTAAACTCTTCTTTGTTTTCCTAAAGGTCAGCACTATATACCAACACTAGGAGTTCCTACATGGGAGCTCAATAAAGAGTTACTGCAGGCTTGAATGGACCTAGGCATGTACATGGGACTTATGTGTGAGTTGTGTGTGTGTGTGTGTGTGTGTTTGTGTGAAAGTGAGGATCCAACAATCAACTTTTGCAGCCAAATCCAATCTTTACAGACTAACAGCTTATAACAAAGATACCTAATGTTCGTATGTCTCTTCTGGCCCCATGAAGAGTGAGAAATAATGAAGTCTTAGAATTTGTAAAGTCTAGTTCTCTCTTCATACAAGGTGCAAGTACCTACTATTTAGTCAGATAATAGATTCCTTTCTTCCTTCCCTACCTTTCTTCTTTCTCCTTTTACTTATCTTCTTCTTCAGTTGAAATACCATTCAAACATTCAACAGCATAGAAAAGGTTGATGGGCATTCTGAAGTAACTGTACCCTATGCCTTTTCCTCTATGTTTAGAACATTCATTCTCCATGGTTATAAAGATCAGGCACCAAAACTTTAGGGAAACCATTAAGTAATTTGTTTTGTGAGTAACAAAATGATATCTTAGACAAAGTAGATGTGATTAATGGTGGAGATAGAGTAAAAGAAAGAATGAAGTGATTAGAGGGGTAGAAACTACCCAAAGCTGTTAGTTGGAATGTATCTGGAGTTCAAAGTAATATCTTCGACTCTAACTATATAGGTAATAAGCTTATTAACTATAAGCTTCAGTGCATGGCATCAAATTCACATTTACACAATTGTCTTAAACTCCAGTTACCTGCTTTCTAATCTAGCATCAATGAAAAGTCAAATCTTCTCAAATGTGCTGGTTTAACTTGTCTTTAAGCATGCCCAAGTATTTAATTGTGTAGGAAAGGGTTTAGCTTTGTTTCAAAAAGAGGATAGAAAGCAGGGGCAAGAATGCAACATAGGGAAGATAATGTTTATTATGAGTCATTAAATAATAGAGGAAGACTGAGGTTGCTATCAAAACTGTGTCCACCTCATTGTCCAAATTCATTGTTTTGGGTTTGTAAGGCCTACTATCAAGGAGCTATTTTTTTCCCTCTATGTACCATGGTGAATATTTGCTGACTGGTATTTTTTGGGGATATGGACTCACAGATTGAATAGGGAAGCTTCCTTATGTATATTGAAACAAATGATTTATATGCTTTGCCACTCATTTGACACTTCTGAACCTCCTGACTCCATTATAGCACTTTTATTAAAATAACAAATGAAACTAACACTTACTGAATGCCTACAAAGACAAAGATATTGGGCTGCTTTTATATATGGCATCTCATTTAATCTCCAATAATCCCAAGAGATACTATTAAACTCATTTTTGGATGAGGAAACTCATGGACAGAGAGATTAGTAACTTGCCCAAAGTCAAACATGTAGGTAATATCAGAATTGAGAGTGAACCCAGGCATTTTGAGTCTAAATCCCACATTATGTCTTTCCTATACACTCTCCTGGTAAACAATATGTCTCAATAGACTGAACATTTAAAAACTATTTAAATGAATAAAAACTCCAAGCCACAATCAGAAAGTGCATCATTATATCATCAATGACTACTTAACCAAACCATGGATTCTCTTTCAGACTGAACTATACTACTTCTTCAAACCTTAATTTTATAGAATATGCAGGATTCTGAGGGACTGCCAAGTAACTTGAAATCAAAATCTTAAAAGTTGTAGCTTTTTCCACCTAATAGCTTTGGGGCATTTGCAATTACTTAAACAAGTATAAATTTTCTAGGTAAGTTCTATATGAAACTTCTTATTATATCTACAATCCCTCCAATCAAAACCGTTCTTCCCCAACCAATTCCAATATCATAACATCAAAGTAAAATAAGGACATAACATTTTGGCTAATGACTTGCTTGAAGTTAAGCTGTTTTCAGGTTTTTTTGTTGTTGTTGTAGGAGGTTTCTTAGAATGATTACATATGTCTCCTCATTTTATACTACTAGTGTTATAGTCCTATGTAGTAATGATTTTTTAAGCATTTTTAAATATTTATTTATTTTTGAGAGAGAGACAGACAGACAGAGCATGAACAGGGAATGGGTAGAAAGAGGAAGACACAGATCTGAAGCAGGCTCCAGGCTCTGAGCTGTCAGCACAGAGCACGATGTGGGGCTCGAACTCATGAACTGCGAGATCATGTCCTGAGTCAAAGTTGTTTACCAACAGAGCCACCCAGGTGCCCTAATAATCATTTCTTTTAAAAAAATTATGATCTTTTCAGTTCACAAAGCAAAATAAATTTACATTAGCTTTCTTACTTGATCCTTAAGCCAGCTATGGGAAATAGGTGATTTGTCCAAGGTAACAGCCAGGTCTCCTGATTATCAGTCTCTTGGTATAGTTCTGCTACCACATATCAAAATGAGGACTCTACAGATAATGATAGCTAATGTGCACTGAGAGCTCACTGTATGCTTGGCACCTTTTCCTAGCAATTTATATCTGGTTTAATCCTCAAAAAAATTCCATAATGCAGGTACTGTTATCTTTCTTATTTTATACATATAAAATAACACACAGAAAGAATAGGTAATTTAATTATGATCACAGAGCAAATAAGTGGCAATGCTTGGATTTGAAACCAGGACACCTGAGCATAGCACCCAAACATATTGAATGTTTAGTAAGACAGGAGGATATATTTAAACATTTTTGTAAGATTTTCATTAACAAATATTTAAAACAAAAATATATAGGGGCACTGGGGTATCTCAGTTGGTTAAGTGACAGACTGGATTTCTGCTCAGGTCATGATCTCAGTTTGTGGGTTGGAGCTCTGCATCAGGTTCTGTGCTGACAGCACAGAGCCTACTTGGGATTCTCTCTCTCTCTTTCAAAGTAAATAAACATTTAAAAATATAGATGCATATATAATTTTATACAGACATGATCATAATCTTCAAGTTTATTTCTCCCCTTTCTTTTTGCTTGCTCTCTCATTTTTACTTTCTATCAAGTAGCCCATGTTACTCTTAGTATACATCCTTCCATATTTTCTCATGCTCATTCATATACACACATATATGGGATTTTGTCATTATTTAGTGGGATTATATTATACATACTTTTTTGCATATTGTTTTTCTGAATCCAGGATACTTTATGGAAATCTCTCCTATTCATCTGAGGAAGCATTACTACATTAATTTTGATTGTATAATATTCTGGGGAGTAGATATGCAGTAATTTATTATCTTCCCTATAGTACAGGGCATTCTCTAATAATTGTTGAGGTGCCTGGCTGGCTCAGTTGGTAAAGTGTCTGACTTTGGCTCAGGTCATGATATCACAATTTGTGGGTTCAAGCCCTGTGTCAGGCTCTGTGCTGATAGCTAGCTCAGATCCTGGAGCCTGCTTCGGATTCTTTGTCTCCCTCTCTTTCTGACCCTCCCCGCTCACACTGCCTCTCTCTCTCTCTGAAATAAATAAAACACTTTTAAAATTTAAAAAAAGAACTCTTTATAGATAGTAATCCTCTATCTTTCAACAGCATTATGAATTTTTGTTTATGATATTTTTATGTATGACATGTTTTACATTATAGAAGTTTTTAATTTTAAATGATCAAATATTTCTATCTTTTAATTTAAGGATTCTAGCTTTCCTAGATTTCTCATATACTCTCTGTATTATAGCATGTAGTACCCTAGATTTCTCAAAAGACATATTCATTATATTATTATTATTACTAAATTGAGATATAATTCACATACCATAAAATCCTCTCCTTTAAACTGTGCATACATAATGTTTTCAAAATTCATCAATATTGTGTCATTTATCAGTACTTCATTCCTTTTATGGCTGAATTAATATTCCATAGCATGGATTTGTTCATCCATTCCTCAGTTGATGGAAGTTATTTCTAGTTTTTGGCTATTATGAACAATGCTACTATGAATATATGTATACAAGTTTTTCTGTGAACATATGTTCTCAACCATTTTGAGTATATACCTAAAACTGAAATTGCTGTGTCATATGGTAACTCTATAGCTACCAGTTTGAGGAACTGCAAAACTTTTCCAAAGTAGCCAGACTATTGTGTATTACCACGTACCAAGAGTGTATGAGGGTTCCAATTTTTCTACATCCTTGACAACACTTGTTATTTTCTGAATTTTTGACAAGCACACTTAGTGGTTCTAAAGTGGTATCTCATTGTGATTTTCATTTCCCTGATTACAAATAAAGTTGAGCATCTATTGATGTGTTTATCAGCCATTTTAATATATTTTTGAGGTGTCTATTGAAATTCTTTGATCATTTTTAAAATTCTGTGTTTCTTTTTATTATTGAGCTGCTTTCCCTGACACTCCCCAGCCTCTGGCAACCACTTTTATACTCTGTGTCTCTGAACTTGACTCTTGACCTTTTTGTTTTAGATTCTTCATATAATTGAAACCATGCAGTATTTTTCCTTCTTTATCTGGCTTATTTCACTTAATATAATGTCTTCAAGGTCCATTCATGTTGTCGCAAATTGCAGAATTTTCTTCTTTCTCATGGCTGAATAATATACCATTGTATATATATATCACTATTCATTCACTGATGTCCTATGTTTCCGATATCTTGGCTATTGTGAATAAGGATACAATGAACATGAAAGTGCAAATACGTCTGGGATATCTTGTTTTCATTTTTTAAAGAAATATACCCAGAAATGGAGTTGCTGAATCATATGGTAGTTCTATTTTTAATTTCTTGAGAAACCTCCATATTGTTTTCCATAGTGGCTGCACCAATTTGCTTTCCACTAACAGTATAAAAGGATTGTCTTCTTCACTTTCACCAGCACTAGTTGACTCTTGTTTTTCTGATAATAACCATTCTAAGAGGTGAGAGGTGGCATCTCATAGTGTTGATGTGTATTTCTCTGATGATTAGTAATGCTGAGTACTTTTTCATATTCCTGTTGCCCATTTGTATGTCTTCGTTTTATCAGTGAGTTTTAAGAGTACATTATATATTCTGGATACTAGAATCTTATTGGATATATGATTTGCAAATATCTCCCATTCTGTAAGTTGTCTTTTCACTTTCTTGACAGCATCCTTTGAAGTTCAGAAAATTAATTTTGATGAAGTCCAATTTATTTATTTTTCTTTTATTGCATGTTTTATTGTTGTATCTAAGAAACCATTGCCAAATCCAAAGTCACAAAGATTTACACATGTGTTTTCTTCTAAGAGTTTTATCATTTTAGCCCTTGCATTCAAGTCTTTTTCAGTTAATTTTAGTAAACAATGCATAGTAGTTTAACTTCATTCTGTTATATGTGGATATCCAGTTGTCCCAGGAACATTTGTCAGAAAGACTACTCTTTCTCCCACGGAGTAGTATTGTCACCCATGCCAAAAATCAACTGATGATAAATGTTAGGGTTTATTTCTGGACTTTCAAATATATTGCATTCACTTATATGTCTATCCTATGTCAAGCCATGCAGTTGAAATCACTGTAGATTTTTTTACAGTTTAAAGTTTGTTTGTTTGTTTATTTATTTATTTATTTATTTATTTATTTATAGAGCAAGCACACATGCAGGGAGAGAAAGAGAGGGAGAGAGAGAATCCCAAGCAGGCTCCACATTTTCAGCGCAGAGCCTGATAGTACAGTTAATCTTATGAAGTTTGAGATCATGACCTGAGCTGAGATCAAGAGTTGGTGGCTTAACCAACTGAGCCACCCAGGCATGCCACAATATAGCTTTGTAGTAAGTTTTAAAATACAGAAGTAGCTTTCTAGTGAGTCCTACAAATTTGTCCTTTTTCAATATTATTTTGCCTATTTTGGGTTTCATATGAATTTTAAGATCAGTTGTCAATTTCTGGAAGAATAAACAAAAAGGCTTTGAAGGAGATTGAGTTAAATCTGTAGATAAATTTTGGTACAATAGCATTGCCCTCTTCTTAATAGTAAGTCTCCCAATCCATCAACGTGGAATATCTTTCCATTTATTTATATCTTTTTAAATTCTTTCAATAATGTTTTATAATTTTCAGTGTACAAATCTTGCACTTCTTTAGTTAAGTTTATTACTAAATATCATTACATTTGATATCATTGTAAATAAAATTATTTTTCTTAATTTCATTTCCAGGTTGTCTATTTCTAGTGTCTAAAAAGACAGTTGATTTTTGTATATTGGTCTTGTATCTTACAATTTTGCTGATACTGTTATTTGCTTTGATACTTTTTGTGGATTCCTTAGGATTCTCTACATATAAGATGATGTCTTCTGCAAATAGGAATAGTTTCACTTCTTTCCAACCTGGATACATTTTATACCTTTTTCTTGTCTCATTACCCGGACTAGAGCCTCCAGTACAATGTAGAATAGAAGTGGTGGATGTGGACATCCTTGTCTTAGTCCTCACCCTAGGGGCAAAATTTTCAGTCTTTCACCATTATGATGTTAGCTGTGGGTTTTTTGAAGATAGACTTTTTTTTTTTAAGGTTGAACTTCCCTTCTATTCATTGTTGGGTGTTATTATCTAGGATTATGTTTTTTCCTTATTGCATTAATAAGGCATATTGCATTGATTTTCATGTAAGATCAAGCTTGCATACCTGAGATAACTCCTACATCATGGTGTACAGAGCAATGCTGGCCTCATAGAATAAGTTGGAATGTGTTATTTTTTTATCTTCTATTTTTTAAAAGAGCTTTTCAGCCACTCTGACTGGTATGAGGTGGTATCCCATTGTGATTTTGATTTGTATTTTTCTGAAGATGAGCGATGTTGGACATCTTTTCATGTGTCTGCCATCTGAATATCTTCATGGTAAAAGTGTCTATTCATGCCTTCTACCCATTTCTTCACTGGATTATTTGTTTTCTGGGTGTTGAGTTTGGTAAGTTCTATTTTTTTAAAATAGTTTATTGTCAAGCTGGTTTCCATATAATACCCAGTGCTCATCCCCACAAGTGCCCTCCTCCATGCCCATCAACCCCCTTCCCCTCCCCCCAGCCCCATCAGCCCTCAGTTTGTTCTCAGCATTCAAGAGCCTCTCATGGTTTGCCTCCCTCTCTCTCCCCTACTATTTTTCCCTTTTTTCTCCCCCATGGTCCTCCGTTAAGTTCCTCCTAATCCTCCTATACGTGCAAACATATGGTGTCTGTCCTTCTCTGCCTGATTTATTTTGCTCAGCATAACACCCTCAAGTTCCATCCATGTTGCTACACATGGCCAGTTTTCATTCTTTCTCATTGTCATGTAGTATTCCATTGTATAGATAAACCACATCTTCTTGATCCATTCGTTCGTTGATGGACACTTAGGCTCTATCCATGTTTTGGCTATTGTTCAGAGTGCTGCTATGAACATTGGGGTACACGTGCCCCTATGCATCAGTACTCCTGTATCCTTTGGGTAATTCATTCCTGGGTTACAGGGCTGGTTCAATATTCACAAATCATTCAATGTGATACATCACCTTAACAAAAGAAAAGATAAAAACCATACGATCCTGTTGATAGCTGCAGAAAAAGCATTTGACAAAATACAGCATCGCTTCTTAATAAAGACCCTCAAGAAAGTTGGGATAGAAGGAACTTACTTAAACATCATAAAAGCCATCTATGAGAAGCCCTCGGTTAACATCAGCCTCGATGGGGAAAAACTGAGAGCTTTCCCCCTGAGATCAGGAACACGATAGGGACATCCACTCTCACCATTGTTGTTTAAAGTAGTGTGGAAGTCCTAGTATCAGTCATCAGACAACAAAAGGAAATAAAACGCATCAAAATTGGCAAAGAAGTTGAACATTCACTTTTTGCAGACAACATGATACTCTACATAGAAAACCCAACAGACTCCACCAGAAGCCTACTAAAACTGATCCATGAATTCAGCAATGTTGCAGGATACAAAATCAAGGTACAGAAATCGGTTGCATTTTTATACACCAACAATGAAGCAACAGAAAGAGAAATCAAGAAACTGATCCCATTCACAACTGCACAAAAAACCATAAAGTACCTATGAATAAACCTAACTAAAGATGTAAAAGATCTGTATGATGAAAACTATAGAAAACTTATGAAGGAAATTGAAGAAGACAGAAAGAAATGGAAAAACATTCTATGCTCATGGGTCAGAAGAATAAATATTGTTAAAATGTCATTACTACCCAAAGCAATCTACACATTCAGTGCAATCCCAGTCAAAATGGCACCAGCATTCTTGTCAAAACTAGAACAAACTATCCTAAAATTTGTATGCAACCACGAAAGACCCCAAATAGCCAAAATAATATTGAGGAAGAAAACCAAAATGGGAGGCATCACCATCCCAGACTTTAGCCTCTACTACAAAGCTGTCATCATCAAGACAGTTTGGTATTGGAACAAAAACAGACACATAGACCAATGGAATAGAATAGAGAACAGAATTGGACCCAAAAATGTACAGCCAACTAATTGTTGGCAAAGAGTTTGGTAAGTTCTTTAAAGGTTTTTGATACTAACTCTTTATCCAATATGTCATTTGTGAATATCTTCTCCCATTCTATCTGTTGCAGTTTAGTTTTTGTTAACTGTTTCCTTTGCTGTGCAGAAGTGTTGTTTTGTTTTGTTTTTATCTTGATGAGGTCCCAATAGCTCATTTTTGCTTTTATTTCCCTTGCCTTTAGAGATGTGTCAGGTAAGAAGTTCTGTTGGCTAGGTCAAAGAGGCTGCTGCCTGTTTTCTCCTGTAGGATTTTGATGGTTTCCTGTCTCACATTTAGGTCTTTCATCCATTTTGAATTTATTTTTGTGTATGATGTAAGAAAGTGGTCCAGTTTAATTCTTCTGCATGTTGCTGTCCAGTTTTCCCAACACCATTTGCTAAAGAGACTGTCTTTTTTTCCATTGGATACACTTCCTTGCTTTGCCAAAGATTAATTGGCCACGTATTTGAAGGTCCATTTCTGGGTTCTCTATTCTATTCCATTGATCTATGTGACTGTTTTTGTGCCAATACCATACTATCTTGATGATTACAGCTTTGTAATACAAGTTAAAGTCTGTGAATATGATGCCTCTAGCTTTGGTTTTCTTTTTCAACATGACTGGCGATTCAGGGTCTTTTGTGGATCCATACAAATTTTAGGATTGTTTGTTCTAGCTCTATGAAGAATGTGCAGCCACTCTTGAAAACAGTGTAGAGGTTCCTCAAAAAAATTAAAAATAGAACTACCCTACAACCTAACAATTGGTCTACTAGGGATTTATCCAAAGGATACAAAGATGCTGATTCAAAGGGGCATGTACACTCTAATGTTTATAGCAGCAGTATCAACAATAGCCAAATTATGGAAAGGAACACAAATGTCCATCAACTGATGAATGGATTACGAAGATATGGTATATATATACAATAGAATACTGCTCACTGATGAGAAAGGATGAAATCCTGACATTTGCAACAACGTGGATGGAACTGGAGGGTAAGTGAAATAAATCAGTCAGAGAAAGACAGATACCACATGATTTCATTCCTATGTGGAATTTGAGAAACTTAACAGATGATCATTGAGAAGGGAAGGAAAAATAAGATAAAAGCAGAGAAGGAGGCAAGCTATAAGAGATGTAAATACAGAGAACAACCTGAGGGTTGATTGGGGTGGGGAAAATGAGTGATGGGAATTAAGGAGAGCACTTGTTGGAATGAGCACTGGGTGTTATATGTAAGTGATGAATCACTGAAATCTACTCCTGAAGCCAAGACGACACTGTATGTTAGTTAACTTGAGAATTAAAAAAATATATATTAAAAAAGAGCTTGTTTTAATTCTTTAAACTTTTGGTAAAAGTTAAAAGTAAAGCAATTCAGTCCTGGGCTTTACTTTGTCGGAAATTTATTGGTTACTAGTTCTATCTCTTTACTTATTATTGGTATATTCAGATATTCCATTACTTCTTTAGACAGTTTCAGTGGTTTGTGTCTTTCTAGGTATTTGTTAATTTCATCTAGGTTATCTAATTTTTGTCATAAAATTGTTCATGGAATTTCTTTATAATTCTTTTATTTCTGTATAGTTGGTAGTAATGTCTTCTATTTCATTTCTAATTTGGTATCTGAGTCTTCTCTCATTTTGTTGTGGTCAGTCTAGCTAAAAGTTTTTCAATTTTTCATCTTATTTAAGGAGACAACTATTGATTTTTTTAGTTTCCTCTATTGATTTTATATTTTTTATTTCTTTTTTTATGTTTTATTTGTTGTTTTTTATTTACTTCTTTCTGCTTTCCTTGGATTTAATTTGCTCTTATTTTCTTAGTTTTCTAAGGTAGAGGATTAGGTTTTGATTTGTGGTCTTAGTTTTTATAATATAGGCATTAATAACTATAAATTTCCCTCTGAACACTTTTAGTTCCATCCTAAAAGTTTTGGTATGTTGTGTTTTTATTTTCATTCATCTCAAATTAGTTTCTGATTTTCTTTGTGTCATTTCCTATTGGGGTCAGAAAATATACTTTGTATAATTTCAGTCCTTTTAAATTATTAAGATTTGTTTCATTGTCTAACATTTGGTCTATCTTGGAGAGTGTTCCATGTGCACTTGAGAAGATAGTAAATTCTGCTGTTGTTAAGAAGAGTGCTGAGAAAAAACTGAGGACTGATGGGTATGGGGGAGAGGGGAAGGGGGGTGTTGGGCATGGAAGAGGGCACTTGTGGGGATGAGAACTGGGTGTTATATGGAAACCAACTTGACAATAAACTATTTTAAAAAAAAAGAAGAGTGGGGCGCCTGGGTGGCTTAGTCGGTTAAGCGTCCGACTTTCGCTTAGGTCATGATCTCGCGGTTCGTGGGGCCCCGCGACGGGCTCTGTGCTGACTGCCACCTCGGAGCCTAGAGCCTGTTTCAGTCTGTGACTCCCTCTCTCTGACCCTCCACTGCTCACGCTGTCTCTTTCTCTCTCTCCTAGAAATAAATAAAAATAATTAAAAAATAAATAAATAAAAATAAAAAAAAAAGAAGAGTGTTGTATAGATGTCTATTAGTTCTAGTTTACTGTGTTGTTCAATGCTCTATTTTGTTATTGATCTCCATCTAGTTGTTCTATTATTGAAAGTGGGGTATTGAAGAATCCTACTGTTATGGCTCAATTGTTTATTTCTTGCTTCAAGTCCATCAGGTTTTGCTTCATTCATTTTGGTGCTTGGTTAGATGCATATATATTTAAACTTTCTATGTCTTTTAGACGGATTAATCCTGTTATAATTGCAAAATTTCTTCCTTGTCTGTAGGGACAAATTTTGCCTTAAAGTATATTTGCCTGATATTAGTATAGCTATTTCCATCTCTTTTGGTTACTGTTTCAATGGTATATCTTTTTTCCACCCTTTTACTTGCAAACTATTTGTGTCCTAGAATTAAAATGTCTCTTGAGGAGACTTTTAAATACAGAGAACAAACTGAGGGTGGATGGGGAGTAGGGGAGAGAGGAAAATGAGCACTGGGTGTTGTATGTAAGCCAGTTAGACAATAAATTATATTCATAATAAAAAAATAGTGTCTCGTGATAGCATATAGTTGGAGGATATTTTTATTTATTCTCTCAATTTTTGCCTCCAATTGGAGTGTTTAACCATTAACATTTGATGTAATTACTGATAAAGCAGAATTTACATTTGCCATTTTATTATTTGTTTTCTATACGACTTAGGTCATATATTTTCAAATATATCATTTTAATTCCCTTGTCATTTAGTTATTTTCTTAGAGGGTCACCATTTAATATTGTAATTCATAATAGTTTTGTTTGGATTGTCAACTTAGGTTCAGTAGTATGCAAAATCTTTTCAAATATTATTTTCATCAAATTGTGGAGGGAAGGTTTGCTGACATTATAAAATGGATTGGAAAGCCTTCTATGGCCTGGAATTATTTATATATCAAAATAATATTTAATCTTTAAATATCATATAAAACTGTGTCCCAGATGAGGCCTTTTTCAGTAGTAATTCATTTACTTTTTCAATTTCTCTCTTTGATATTTGGTCTAGTCAAGTTTTTAAGTTTTTTTGTGTGTCAATTCTGGAAAGATTTTCAATGCTGTAATCATAGCTTCATTATTTCTCTTTATGATTATGTTTGTTTCTTACTCCTATACATCTTTTTTGGCACTCTAACTCTCTCTCTCTGTCTGCCTCTCTGAAACAGGAACATTAAAAGTTTATTTTCCTTAAAAAAGCAGCTTTGGATTTATTTGCCTGTTCTTTTTTATTGTCTTTTAAGAATTCCATTAATTTTTAGCTTTTGTCTCTAATTTCTTAAACTTAATTTCATTATTTTTCTACTTTTGGAAGATGAACAAACTTCTTTATTTTCATTCTTCGTCTATGATGAAGAAATTTAGGACTATATATTTTCCTCTGACTACAGTTTTCAATATCTTATAGATTTTAGTATAATGTGTTCTCCTTTCCATGCCATCTATTTTATAATTTTCTTTTATATCCTCTTTGATCCAAGAGTTAGCTGGAAATATTTCTTAATTTGGTTTCCAAGTCATTAATATTTTTATGTTGAACTTTTTCTCTTTAATATTGTTAGATTATGATCAAGGACTTCAACCAGTAAAATATTTATTTTCTCATTGTTTTGTGGCTACATATCTGATCAATTTTGTTAATGTTCCATGGTCATATCAAAGAATGTTTGATGTTTTTTCTTTGAGACATTTAAGTTCTTATATATAATTTGTTAATCAAGTTTCTGAATTGCTTCTTTCTATTCCTTTATATAATTTTTATGTTTACTAGGGCAATCTTATCTGAAAATGGTATATATGACATCCCACTATAATTTTATTTTATAAGGTTTTTCTTTTATTTCTAATAATTATTGTTTTATGTATGTTTGTATAAACACATGTTTGGTTTTTATCATTACTTTAATATCCCTCTTATTCTGTTTTGTGCATTAACCTTAAATTCACTTTGTATGATATTATGATTTCAAGTTCTGCTTTTCCATTTTCTCACTACCACCACTCCATAATGCCTAGATTTTGCTTAAATTGTTTAGTACTTTTTGTTCCAAACTTGTGTTGCCCAATACATAGCCACTAACCACAAACTACATGTGGCTATTTAAATTTACCATAATTAAAAGTAAACATTTAGTAACTCATTTGTTCTAGTCACATATCAACTGCTTAATAGGCACACATGACTAATGGCTACCTGATTGGACACCATATTTATGGGACATTTCTGTCATTATAGGAAGTTCTATTGACAGCACCTCTCTAAATCAGGGATTGACAAAAATTTCTGTAAAAGGCAAGATCATAAACATGTTAGGCTTGCAAGCCTTATTGTCTTTATTGCAGCTACACATCTCTGCTTTTTGCATAAATCAGGTATAATACATAAATGAATGAATGTAGCCGTGTTCCAATAAAACTTTATTTATGGATACTAAAATTTTAATTTTCTCTAAATTGCACATGTCATGAGATAGTCTTTTTTTACAAAGTATTTATATTTTGGGAGAGCGCAAGGAGGGGAGGGGGAGGTAGAGGGTAACAGAGGGTATGAAGAAGGCTCTGCGCTGATGATGGAGAGTCCAGTGTAGGGCTCAAACTCAGGAACGACGAGATCATGACTTGAGCTGAAGTTGGATGCTCAACCGACTGAGCTACCCAGGTGCCCCTGGAATGTTCTTCTTAAAAATATTTTTCAACAATTAAAGAATACAAAAAGCATTCTTAGCTCACAGGCCATACAAAAATAGGTGGCAAATCAGATCTGACTTGTGGGATGTACTTTGCCTGACCTTGCTCTACACCGTTACAGAGTTTCTCTTAAGGTATGTCCCTTTTTTGGTTAAGTCATTACCATACATTTTAAATAGATTCCCAGTCCACATATTCTAATGTATGTATACCTATTCATGTCTTAATAGTAACCATCTTCTGTTTCAACTTATTTGCAGAGTTGGATAGGTGAAAATTATCCTTTTTTATTCCATAAAAATGTTTTCCTTACTGCACTTGAAACTTCTTTAGTACTCTTATTTTTTAATTTAAGTTTTCATCTGTTTCCTCCATCATCTCTATTTTACTGAGAATGTATTGAGTTTGTTTTACTTGATCTCTCTTTCTTTACTGCTGGGTACCTTCTACTGTCATCTCATTGGGATTCAGTTCTGGTAGTTTCATGTCATATGTGTCAACAGTCCTGTGGTAATACAAAGTGCTTTCTGTAATCCAAGAGTTTCGAAGTAGGTAGAATGCTAGTCTCCTACTAAGGCACTTGGAAGAAGTCTCCTTGCTCTCTTATTTTCCTTATACTCTTTCTGACTCCAGAAGGAAGAACTTGAATCACTTCTTTAATTTCTCCTTTGATTTTTAGGTGGCAGCGTGACCTGGAAATCTCATGTAAAGCCAGTATCATCTGTCTCCATAAAGATTCATAGGTCTGTAAAAGTCAATATCTAGTAATTTACAATCTTTGTCTTAGAAGATATCTGCTGCTGGTTTTCCTACAATCTTCTTCTGGTTATCATATACTTACACAGTATACAGGATGGGAGAAAACCCTGTTTCAGTTTTCTTACTAGGATCTAACAAATCCTCAGGTCTTGTTTGTATCCAGATGCCATGAGGACTAGCTTCCATTTTGCTTAGGAGAAGCAAAGAGCTTGTAGTTAAGAGCTGAGGGGAAAGGTGGTATATATTAAGTTCACCACGTTCCCAGAATCTTCCTCTCCTAAAATTTCATTAACCACATCAGTTCATTATCAGAACGTATGTGTTTGTTATACACACAGTCACACACACTCCAAATGAATTTTTTCTCTCTCTCAAGAGCACAGTTTGGAATAATTAAACTAAACATGGCCATTAGAAAGTCAATTTGAGGTTGATAACTTAATTGAGTATAAATTCAGGTAGCTCTATGAGATATATTATTTATCTTTTTTTTTTAATGTTTTTATTTATTTCTAGGAGAGAGAGAGAGAGAGACAGCGTGAGCAGGGGAGGGTCAGAGAGAGAGGGAGTCACAGACTCTGAAACAGGCTCCAGGCTCCGAGCTGGCAGCACAGAGCCCGACGCGGGGCTCGAACCCACGAACTGTGAGATCATGACCCAAGCGAAAATCGGGCGCTTAACCGACTAAGCCACCCAAGCGCCCCGATATATTATTTATCTTAATCCATGTTGTACAGATCACCTGTTGGTTAACTCATTTTTAAATATAATACAATATTATCTAAGAAGTCATCCAATCCAACCTTATTTCTTCTACAGCTGGGAAAACTGAGACCTGAAGTGTTTGGTGATTGTGAGGGATCCAAGAATAGAAATCTCAATCTCATGGCTTCTATTGCAATACTCTTTCTATTACATCCCTCTGAGAATGAAAACTGTCAAGCCACTCAAACGGAATGGATAAGGCTAAGAAATCACTTAAAAATCAAAGATTTGTCAACAGAATCATCCTGGTAACAGCAGAGATGGGTAAATAGAATTGTCTATGCTCTTATCATTTTAGATTTTAAAGAAATAGCTCCTCTTCCAAGATATGTTTCCCGTGTCATGATTGTAGATCATTGTCTATCTATATATTAATCAAGCAATAAATCAATACATAAAACAATTTGTGTATATAAGAGATAATCTAGGAGCTGAACAGATACAAAATATATACATGAACACCAGGCAGCCTACCACAATGAGACAAATGGGTAAAATATTGATGGGACCAAGAGGCTTTATTGGTGCACAGCTGGCCCTTTCCCTAGGAGGCCCTCTCTGATTTCTCTCTACTGGAACTAAGCAGTACAGATCTGCTACTGTCCTACATGGCTTATCACCGCCTTCCCCATCAGCTGCAGGGGTGTGTACTCACCTTATGCCAGCTTTATAGGTGCAAGGCTGGTCTTATCATAAATGGGATTCAATCCCTGCTTCTCAGTGGAAGCAGTTCCCACTTCTGGGCACATAGAAAGTGCTCAATACACATCTGTAAAGCAGAAACAAATACAGCATGGGTCATAACTAAGGAGAGCTTATATTCTGAGGGTCTATACTTCAAAAGTAAAAATACATCTAAGTACTCCATACCTTAACATATGAGAGTTCTCAATACTTAGAGAACTTGAAAGAGGGAAAGAGATCTGCAGGTTAAATATATCAAAGGCTTTATGGAAGCAATAGATTTGGAAATGATCCTCAAAGGAGTAATATGATTTATAGCTACAGTGACTATATAATTTCTTGTCCAGTCTAGGACTTGTTTGAGAGTAAAAAGAGGCACCATTTTGTTACATAAAGGTAACAAGTGTAAACTGAGATTGTCTGAAGTCGATGTGGACAAATGACCTCCATATTTGTAAAAGGTGAGAGCAGAGTTCAGGGCATTTCAAAAGAAGTAAATGGTTTAAAGGAAAAGGCAAAGATAAAGATAAGCTAGGTGTGTTCTGGATAAAGCAAAGATGATTCATACAAGGAACAAGTAAGAATATTAGAAAGAGCCTTCAATACAAGGCTAAGGAGCTTGATTTTATTCCACACAAATAAAAACCATTTAAGCAAAGGTGATTTTCAAAATACTTAACAAACAGCATGGCATAGGTACTAACAATGAGAATAGTAAGGCCAAGACAGTGCATAAAAGCTGCATATCATTTGTACATTTAAAATTTTTATGCAGGTATTAACAAAAGAACTCCCCTATGACACAGCAATAGCACTGCTAGGAATTTATACGAGGGATACAGGAGTGCTGATGCATAGGGGCATGTGAACCCAATGTTCATAGCAGCACTCTCTACAATAGCCAAAATATGGAAAGAGCGTAAGTGTCCATCAACGGACGAATGGATCAAGAAGATGTGATTTATCTATACAATGGAATACTACATGGCAATGAGAAAGAATGAAATCTGGCCATGTGTAGCAACATGTATGGAACTTGATGTTATGCTGAGCGAAATAAGTCAGGCATAGAAGGACAGATACCATATGTTTGTACATATAGGTGGATTAGGAGGAACTTAACGGGGGACCATGGGGGAGAAGAAGGGGAAAATAGCAGGGGAGAGAGAGGGAGGCAAATCATGAGAGACTCTTGAATGTGGAGAACAAACTGAAGACTGATGGGTATGGGGGAGAGGGGAAGGGGGGTGATGGGCATGGAGGAGGGCACTTGTGGGGATGAGCACTGGGTGTTATATGGAAACCAACTTGACAATAAACTATTTTAAAAAAATTTTTATGCAGGAGAGTGACACGATGAAATTGGTATTTTAGAAAAATAAATGTGGCACTGACATACAAGATCAATGAGGAAGAGATAAGAGCAAGGGCCAGCAAATATTTGTTGTGAATGACCAGGTAGTATATATTTTAGATCATATGGTCTCTGTTGCAACATTCAACTCCACCATTGTGGTCTAATATCAGCATTAGTTGACATATAAACAAATTAGCATTGCTGTGTGTCAATAAAACTTCATTTACAAAAACAAAGCAGCATGGATTTGGCCTGTGGGCCAGAGCTTGCCAACCCCTAAACCATAGGTAGAAGGACTGGTTAAATGGCAATTGTAATACTTCAGGCCCTTAGCCTCAGCTAGGTTTATAAATAGAGGGGATCAAAATACATACATTTATCTACATGAAATCTCAAAAAATATTAACTAGTTATAGTTGTCTGGATGATTTGGGCAAGACCCATCTTTAGCAATCTGAAAAATCCAAATAATGGCAATCTGAAAAATACAAATAATGGAGGACACAGTGTTTTTACCTGTATCATCCAGGTTCTTTCCTTTGCTTTCTGTTCATGAACACAGTCCTAGCCTTCAGAAACGATGTGCCTATACACATACCAAAAGGGATTGAAAAGAATAAAAGGAAATAATTAACTCAGTCACTTAAACAGATGCCATATAATCAGCTTAACTGAAATTTTCACTAACTTGAATTATGAATCCAGTGAGGATTATGAAGATATGACTACAAACCAAATGAATCAGTATGTTGAGGGTATCAAGTGTCAAAATTTGGCCAGAGGAGGTGTATTAAATATCTGAGAAGCTAGAGAACCTTTGAAACAAAGACCCAAGAGAATAGTAATATTATATTATTATGGGGAGGTGAAAATTTTAAGACATTAGTAAAAGAGCAAATAAGAGCATTTTAAATAGTACTAATTGTGTGCTGTGTTATATGACTTGAAGTATATTTTTGAAATATTTGATAAGGGCAAGTTTAGGTATTTAGTGTGCAGAAAAAGATACTATCATTGAAATGTGACTGTGTGGGAAAAAAATGCAATTGTCTAATGACAGCCAAGTGTGGCTAAGAGAGTTAAGGGTGAATAAGGAGTGACACAGTAGATTCTGGCAACAAAAGAGGTTTATTATCACTTCTATCCAACCTGTATCCACTGGAAACCTACAACTGCCTGCTAAGAAGTTAGAATGGCAAACCCCCTTCCAGTGGTTTAGTCAGTGGTCAAGTGATGGATTGAGGAGATGTCAATGAAATTGACAAAGAGGTTCTAGAACTTCTGGTTATTTTGGTTAGGCCTCTCAAATAAATGTTCCCCAGTGGGGCTGGGGGATGAAATTGCTTTTTTGTTGTTTTTGCTAAAATTCATTAGGTTGATTTCATTAAATTGGCTGACCAATTGGAAAGCAATTTGATAATTGGGTAATTCAGTGGCCTACATAGGCACAGCCTGCATTACTTGCTATTCTGACTCTAATTGTTTAGAGAAGACTCGAAGAAATTACCATAAAATAGGTCCCTAATTCCAGTTCTTTATAGGTTACCAAATATGCTATCACCAACAGTGACAAAATAGATAAATATGACTCACAGTTAGTTGACAGGCAGCAAATGTAGAAGGGTCAGATGAGTAATCTTAAAACTGAAAAGGGAGGGCAATGGAGGAGTACAGAGAAGGAAGACAGTAAACTTTTGATCCAATTCTTGAAATAAAGTCTGAGTAAGTAATGTTTCTCTCTAGGTACTCTCCATATTCCTTTCTAGCCTTGTTAGTTGACACACTGATCCATTAAACGACATGGTGCCAGTGACTAAAAATAACTTTAATGTACTCTGTCTCCAGAGGGTATTTGCATTTTAAGAGGAGAGTCTGTAGGGCTAAAATAAAAGAATACATCTCTAATAGGGAGAGTTTCTAGCACAGTTGTTAATTCAAAGAGAATCTAGGGACTAAAGAAGGGTAAATCTACCCAGTGCCTTTCCCAACCATAGTATGTTGGCAGACACCTACTCTGATGGAATATAAATCTAGCATGGAATAATGAAATCACGGGATCTACCATACTAGGATCAGCATTTTTAACGAAGAATTAAAAATATCTAAACCAGGTATTCTCAACTCCGCATGCATATTAGAATCACTTTTGGGCCTTTAAACAATAAGATGCCTAGGACCCACCTTTCAGATTCTGATTTTATTCATCTGGAGGGAAAGCTAGGCATTGTTGGCATTTTCAAAAAGCTCCCCATGAAATTTTAATGTGCAGAGAGATTTGAGAACCATCAACCTAATTCTAGACTCAGGGTTAGAAGTCATAAAGACCAATCTCTACTTGACAGTCTTGCCAAGTGATTACTACCTTCTGTTTGCACATATCCAGGGAAAGGATGCCTCCAGGAAGCCCTCCATTTCTGGACGTGATTTCTTCATCAGCTAAAACCAAGACACTGTCCTGGGAAGCAAGAGAAAAACTATGAGAATGTCTCTACTTTCAAAGGTCAATGACACACCCCAGTTCTCAGTAACCAGGACTGAAACAACTTTAAAACTAAAAAAAGGGCACAGTTATCAGATAGAGATAAAGATAGAGATAGACATAGAGGAGGGAGAAAGAGAGAGAGAGAGAGAGAGGGAGAATGCTTTAACATCAGGAGGTCTAATTTAAAAAGGTGCTTTGATGTTTGTTTATTCTTGCTCTTCAGCTGAAATGGATTTGTTCACCAACCTTAAGAAACTCAAATGCCATATGCATCTTAGCATGGGCTAAAAGAATTAGAAATGGGTACTGGTTTAGAACTGTTTTCCAGCCCTGACTCTGTAGCTTTTAAAATGCTTTGTGTCCGTTTCTTCTCCCTTTCCTTCTTTAATAACAGCAGTTGGTACTTAATTCCTGAGACCCTTACCCTGTTTTCTCTGCTTATTATCCCTCATTTTTGGAGATTTTGATAGAAAATTTAAATTGTTTACTTTTCTGTAGTGGTATCTTCAATAGTATGTTCTCTAACACACTAGCAGCATTTATTCAAACAAAATTTCTTTAGTCAAATTGTTTTTTCAAATGTTGGATTAGACAGTGTTAGAACTGATTTATTTATTGCGGGGCTTTTCTGAGAATTTATTATGCCAATATGCATTGTGAATCTCCAAGAGGAAATTGCAGTACTTCTCAACTTTGACTATGAAAATGAAGCATCATCAGGACTAGTGTAATGCAGAACATTTTTGAGGATGGACGAACTGGTCATCATTGTAATCTAGATTAAGGAGTACTAGTTTGGAAAGCATGGTCAGAATTGGTAGGAAATTTGGTGATAAGACATAGCTTGTCCCTTTGCTTATTCCTATTTTTTTTTATTTTTTTTATTTTTTTTATTTTTTACAAATAGTTTATTGTCAAATTAGTTTCCACATAACACCCAGTGCTCATCCCCACAAGTGTCCTCCTCCATGCCCATCCCTCCTCCTCCCCACATCCACCAGTCCTCAGTTTTTGTCAGCATTCAAGAGTCTCTCATGGTTTGCCTCTCTCCCTTTCCCCCACCATTTCCGCC
>JAESUZ010002777.1:0-24958 GCA_017311185.1 Proteles cristata cristata | reverse complement strand
CTGTTTATGAGAGAGTAACCAGTACTGGTTTCTCCTGCTATTAAAAGCAAACAAACAGAAATCTACAAAAGGACAAAGCAGGCGAAACATCTGTTTTTATACATGAGACAACAGACAGTGCAGACTGGAAATCCTTGAAATGAAGATAAGAAGCTGGGCTCGAGAAATAGGCATATAGGTCTCAGGTGCCTTTGGCTGAACCAGAAGTTGTCCTGGCACGAGGGGACACTCTGTGAGGACAGCCAAAAGACTCTAGGTGGGTTGCGAGCTGAACAATCTGCAGAACTCACATGGGATTAGAAAACATTGCCTTGCTCAGCAGCTAGCAGGGGCCGGCGAACACATTCACATAATAAATCTTTTCAGCTTTGTGGGTCGCACGTGGTATCTGTCACATCATCTTCGTGTTGTTTTTCTTTTCAAATTACCCTTTAAAAGGGGAAAAGTAATTCTCACCTCTCAAGCTATTCAACATCACCCCACAAGCTGGATTTGATCTATACGTTGCAGGTCACTGGATTCTGAGCTGGACTTTAGACACCCCTTTAAGACAGAAAAGGGTTATACGTTCATAATAGCATTCAAGTAGATACAGAATAAAGTATATTCTTTTGACTCAGACTAGCAAAGCCTAAACACAAACCAGGAATGAATCAAGAATAAGGAAACAGTTACAATATAAGAACAAAAGAGAGAATAACCCTAAAATCCTACAGATATGAATAAGGAAACTAGACAGTGTCAACAGCATTATGCCAATAAATCCTTCAATCAAATGAAATGGGCAAATTCTGTGAGTGACACCAATGATAAAGTGATCTGAGCATAACTAGAAAATCTGAATAACCTGACAACTATTAAAGAAATTGAAGTCATAATTGAAAACTGACAAAGAAAACTTCAAGCCCATATGGCTTCTTTGGTGAGTCCTAGGAAACATTTCAAAAATAAGTAATAGCGACCATACACAAATACTTCCAACAAATAGAAATGAAAACACTCGAACTCCTCCTCTGAGACCTGCATTATTCCTATACCAGAACTAGACTAAGATACTACAAAAAAAAAAAAAAGCAATGTATCCACCATGATCCATGAAAATAGAAAGTACTTGAAATACTGGGTCAAGCAACATGTACTACCCTCAAGGTTTGTGAATCAATCACCATAAATCACCACAGGAACCAACTAAAGAAGAAAAACCATGTTATCCTCTCAATAAATGTAGGAAAAGCACTTTTAAGAAATTCAAGCATTTATTAGAAAATGCTCATTAAAAGGGGCCTCTACAAAAACCTACAGCTAACATCCTATCTGACAGAGAAAGGCTACAGAGTAAAATGCTTTCCCCCCAAAACTGAATTTAACGCTGTCCACTCTTAACACTTCTATTCAACGTTCTAGCTGATGTTTTAGCAAATGAAATAAGGAAAGGCATATATTTTGGTAAGGGAGGAATTTTGTGTATTAATTTTTGTGTACTGAGTTTGAAGCCTGCGAACTTGCTGAACTCAATTATTCTAGTACCTTAGCCGTAGATTCTTTAGGCTTTTCCCAAAGACAGTTTTGCCTTTCTAATATGATTTTATATTTTATAAAAAGGACAAAGTAGGACAAAACTCATCTATGCTGCTAGAGCAAGCGTGTGGTATATGGCAAACACTTGGTAAATATTGTTTCCATTTTATTTGGCGTAAATATTTGAAATGGAATACAGGAGAGTTATGCAACGTTACAGTATACATATGCCTTGTGCTAATACTTTCTAAAACTCTTTTTTTTTAATGTTTTATTTATTTTTGAAAAGAAAATGAGAGAGCGGGTGAGTGAGCAGAGAAGGGGCAGAGAGAGAGGGAGGCATAGAATCCGAAGCAGGCTCCAGGCTCTGTTAGCACAGAGCCCTAACGCAGGGCTCAAACTCCTGAACTGTGAGATCATGGCTAGAGCCAAAGTCAGACGTTCAACTGACTGAGCCACCCAAGTGCCCCTCAAATTCCTTTTTAAAAGTTTATTTATTATGGTGAGAGACAGTGCTCGTGCATACATGTGAGCAGGGGAGGGGCAGAGAGAGAGAGAGGGAGAGTGAGAATCCCAAGTGGGCTCCATACTGTCAGCACAGAGCCCAACATGGGGCTGGAACTCACGAACTGTGAGATTATGACCGGAGCCGAAATCAAAAGCTGGACGCTTAACCAACCGAGCCACACAGGTGTCCCACAAATTCTTGAAATAGCCCAGATGACTCTACAAATCATCTGTCACATTTTCTATAAAAGAGGTTTTTCTAAGGGCAAGAAGTTACTTTAGCCTTAGTTGACGTATATGACTAAATTAATTCACACTAAGTTATAAATGTTGCCTTCGGAGTGACTGTTTTTAACATTTTTATTAAGGCATAATTTACAGATGGTGAAATGTATTGATCTTAATTACAGTTCAATCAGCTTTGCCAAATGCACACAACTGTGTAACTGGCACCCTGATCAAAATATAGAACATTGCCAGAACTCCAGAAAGTTCCATGGTGCCCCATTCCAGTCAGCCTTCTCCCAAAGAACGACCACTGATCTGTTATTACCACAGATTAGATTTCCTTGGTTTTCATGGGGCGCCTGGGTGGCTCAGTCAGTAGGGCGACTGACTTCAGCACAGATCACGATCTCACGGATCATAGGGCTCTGTGCTCCTGGCTCAGAGTCTGGAGCCTGCTTCAGATTCTGTCTCGGTCTCTCTCTCCCCGTCCCCTGCTTGTGCTCACTCATGCGCGCGCGCTCTCTCTCACTCTCTCTCAAATATACATAAACATTTTTAAAAATTTTAAAAGAAGAATGTTCTTTGCTTTGCCTGCCATTTTTCAGCATAATGTTGTTTTTTATTTTTATAATATTTCATTGTGACAAGAAAAGTTAAGATGTACCCTCTTTTCTGTTATTTTTTAAAAAATGTTTATGTATTTATTTTGAGAGAGAAAGAGAGAGGCGGTAAGAGTATGCAGGCTAGGGGCAGAGAGAAAGGGAGGGAGCGAATCCCAAGCAGGCTCCGCACAGTCAGCGCAGAGCCCAACGTGGAGATCGATCCCATGAACCATGAGATCGTGACCTGAGCCGAAATCAAAAGTCAGACACTCAAGTGACTGAGTCACCCAGGCGCTCCAAGATGTACCCTCTTTTTTAACTGCACAATATAGTATTTTTCACCATAGGCACGAGGTTGTTCTGAAGACCTCTAGCCCTCATTCATCCTGTGTAACTGAAACTTTATGTTTTTTTTTAATGTTTTATTTATTTCTAGGAGAGAGAGAGAGAGACAGCGTGAGCAGGGGAGGGTCATAGAGAGAGGGAGTCACAGAATCCAAAACAGGCTCCAGGCTCTGAGCTGGCAGTCAGCACAGAGCCCGACGCGGGGTCCGAACCCACGAACCGCGAGATCATGACCTAAGCGAAAGTCGGACGCTTAACCGACTAAGCCACCCAGGCGCCCCTCTAAGGCAGGAGTTTGGAGAGAAATATCAGGGCTTTCCGAAATCTAGATTCCACTCATAAGAGCCCAGTGAAAATCCACAAACCATGGGGCGCCTGGGTGGCTTAGTCGGTTAAGCGTCCGACTTTCGCTTAGGTCATGATCTCGCGGTTCTTGGGTTCGAGCCCCGCGTCGGGCTCTGTGCTGACTGCCAGCTCAGAGCCTGGAGCCTGTTTCAGTCTGTGACTCCCTCTCTCTCTGACCCTCCCCTGCTCACGCTGTCTCTCTCTCTCTCTCCTAGAAATAAATAACATTTAAAAAAAAAATCCACAAACCAGGGGCTGGTGGGGGGAAGAGTTTTGGTGAGGTGAAGAGTGAGGTCGGGTGGGTAGAGAGGGAGACGGCAAGATCTAGGGGCACCAGAACATAAATGAGGATTTCACACCCAAGGGCTACTGTGAGGAGTGTTATTGCACTGTCTACGAGTTGCATGGTACCATTTTGCCCATTCTTGACCTTAGCAAGCAGAGTCTGTTAACCACACGTGAGGGCCGGGTTAGCAGTCCTCCTTAAAATATCTTACAGATAGACTCTCAATACACCCCAGCACCTCACCCAGAGACTACCAAGTGTGATGTCTGTCTGGCCAGCTGACTACTCCGTATGGACAACATCGCCAGCAATATCCAAGGCTAGCCAGAATCCAGAAGGGCACTGGCATTCCGGTGGTGTTCAAGAAAAGCTCTCACACACGTAACTGTGAACGAAGGGGAGCTAGATCTTCCTCGAGTCAGGAAATGGGTTAAATGCTCCTACCCTCCAGTCTCCCCTTCCATGAGAACAAATAGAGAAGAGTCAACCAAACAAATTCAACACAAATCAAGGCTTTTCCTTTTCTTTTCTTTTTCTTTTCTTTCCTTTCTTTTAAAGTTTATTTATTTTGTGAGAGAGAAAAAGCAAGCAAGTAGGGGAGGGGCAGAGAGAGAGGGAGGGAGAGAGGGAATCCCAAGCAGGCTCTGCAGGGTCAGTGCAAATCCCCATGCGGGGCTTGAATTCACGTACCACGAGATCATGACCTGAGTTGAAATCAAGAGTCAGGTGCTTAACTGACTGAGCCACCCAGGCGCCCGTGACTTTCCTTTTTCAAGCTACAGGGATCTGAATGCATTGTAACTACATTATCACCACGGCAAAACTCCTAAGTTTTGACTAGAAGTTAAGGACTACATTACTATGGAAAAGGAATATAGGGTCCCTATTTCTTTCAGGATGGATAAGACGATGACAGATATAAGGCAAGAACTTAAGCTTTGCAGCAGACCACGTACTAATCCTAGCTGTAGTACTTACCAGATATACACCAATAGACAAGGTACTTAAACTCTACCAGCCTCAGATTCCTCATCTGTGAGTGGATTTAATACCACTTCCCTCACCAGGTTGTAGTGAAAACTAGAGACAATCATCTGATACTTAGTACTAAAACCACCTATTACAATGCCTGGTGCATAGAAGACATTTAGGAAATGGAAATATTAATGGAAAATCGTTCTCAGGGCGCCTGGGTGGCTTAGTCGGTTGAGCGTCCGACTTTCGCTCAGGTCATGATCTCGTGGTTTGTGGGTTCGAGCCCCGCGTCGGGCTCTGTGCTGACTGCCAGCTCGGAGCCTGGAGCCTGTTTCAATCTGTGACTCCTCTCTCTGACCCTCCCCTGCTCACGCTGTCTCTCTCTCTCTCCTAGAAATAAATAAAACATTAAAAAAATTAAAAAAAAAAAAAAGAAAGAAAGAAAATCGTTCTGCCAAAGTGCTACCATTAAAAATTCACTCCTTTGGGTGAATGAGCTACTCACTTAAACAGAATCATGGCTGGCCAACGTTGTAAAATACCTAATGTCCCTTTAGCACCTACATTTAGACTTTCATCTCTATGTCCTCTGTCCTTAAATGGGTATTTTGTTAGAGAAAGAGAAAGAGAGATCAGAGAAAGAGTGGGAGAAAAACAGAACAAAGAAAACGTCCCAATTCTAGTTTAGATTTGTGACTTCAGAAGTTGGGTGATGGATGTCACATATTTAAGAACTTATTTTTCCAGAAAATGGAGCTGGACCAGGCAGACAATATAAATTTCCCTGATGTTATGATAGAGTTAGTGCATTATCATTTAAGTACTACTCTTCAAATACGACCAAAAATATAGATGTGTGTGTCTTTCCCCAACTTCATGTATTTCTGATTACCTTAATCAGTCATTACATTCTGAAACATTACAACATAAAAATGAGGAATGGCTTTCAGTTAAGAAATTTTGCGAAAGAACATGATAATGTGAAACAGCTGCGGCTATGGATTTTATGAATGCTTTGTTGAAAATAACACTAAATGGCAAAATCAGATCACAGACAAACTCTGCAGTATCTTATTCTATGCGCGAAACGCATCATTCTTACTTACCCGTGATGAGAGGAACATGAAATAATGTACCTTGATTTTTATTGGGTAGAAATCATCATCATCATTATCTCTTTACTGAGGGCTTCGTATATGGGAGGTAATGTGCAAAAAGCTACACGTATGAACACAAGGTGCCTACATTTAAAGAAGTTCAAAATAAATCGGGAAACAGGCAGTGCAGACAAATATGCGAGCGCTGTATCAGGATCAGTTGATCGATAAGTACTCCTGGTTATCATGCACTAATCCCTGAGCTTGGAATCTCTTCCCTCCTTCAAGCAACTACCCTTGGCCCCCAACCTCTCTGCTTAGTTTCTGACTTCAGTAAATACACGTGTAGGGCTTTTCCAGCAAAATCTTGCAAAATGAATCCCACAAGCCAAACGAGGCCCAGGAAGAGATTGGTCACACTGTACATATCTTCAATTTACTCGTTGAACTGGTTGTGCCCACTTTCGAATTGTTTTGTTTAGCTCTGTAATTGAGATACCCGGCTTCTCTCACAAGAGCAAAAGATTTGGCAACATGAGGTCCATTTTCCTCAACAGTTGGCTGCTCCTAATAGAAGCCCTCTGGACAGGACCTGGGAGCTCTCTCTCCGTCCTGGGCCTCACCACTCCTTTCTGTTCCTGATACCTGGCTTGCTTCACTCTGTTACCTTTCCACCTCTATAGGCACTTCAGTCTGACCCGTGACGTGGCCCCACTTCCATCTCACTGTGGTCTTGTTCTGATGTAAACTTCTATCTTGTTGGGGCTCCTGGGTGACTCAGTCGTTGGGCATCTGACTCTTGGTTGTGACTCAGGTCATAGTCTCATGGCTTGTGGGTTCGAGCCCCGCACCGGGCTGCACACTGACAAGCAGGGAGCCTGCTTGAGATTCTCTCCATCCCCCCCGCCCCCGCCCCTACCCCACGGATGAGCACTCACCCCCCCCATCAAAATAAATAAACTTACAAAAAATAAATTTCTACCTTGTTTCTCTCACCACAGTTCTGATTCCAGTAATCCTCTAACACTGGAATTTCCTGACTACTGTGTGTTCCTGCCTCATCTCTCCGATATTTCGTATTGAAACCTAATACCCGTAAAGTGTTGGCTCAGACTCTATTTAAAATCTCTGAATGATGGTAACTTTCCTTTTTCCAAAAATTTTTTTTAAATGTTTTATTTATTTTTGAGAGAGAGACAGCGTGAGCAGGGGAGGGTCAGAGAAAGAGGGAGACACAGAATCTGAAGCAGGCTCCAAGCTCTGAGCTGGCTGTCAGCACAGAGCCCGACATTTGGCTTCAACCCACGAACCATGAGACCATGACCTGAGCAGAAGTCGGATGCTCAACCAACTGAGCCCCCCAGGTGCCCCTGATGGTAACTTTTCTAATTGCCACTGGATTTAGGGCAATCGATAGTGATGAGGAATATGGCTATACAGCAAACCTACTTAACTGTATGCATGTATAATCCGACAGAGCAAGTTCATTAGCCTCTGACAAAAATGTCAACACCACCAGTGTCTCCCTTCAAAACAGTAAGAACAGGGGCGCCTGGGTGGCTCAGTCAGCTGAGCGTCTGACTTCGACTCTGGTCACGATCTCATGGCTCCTGAGTTCGAGCCCCACGTCGGGCTCTGCGCTGACAGCTCAGAGCCTGGAGCCTGCTTCAGACTCTGTGTCTCCCTCTCTCTCTGTTCCTCCCCCACTATGTTCTGCCTCTCTCTCTCAAAAATAAATAATAAACAGTTAAAAACATAGTAAGAATAGGCAACAATAAAATACCCACTGAGGCAATTCATTCGGGCAAGGAGCATAAAGGAAAATGAGAACTATCAGGTGATAGGTGGGTGGTGAACACCATATTGACATAGCGTCAAAGTGTCACCCACCCCTCCCCCACCAGAATTACTTGCTGAGAAGGTAGGAGAGGGTAATTTTTAGAAGAGAAAGCTGGCAGTCATCCCATCAAGACAGCGATCTTTTCACTAATACAGAATCAAACACACACCACATCTCTGAATACGACTACAACACACAGCCTTGTCTACAATGTGACATAGTCCTACGAAAACCACTTAACCCAAATCCAATAAACTTTAGTTCTAAATCCTAGTTTCTGGAAGTATAAGGAATAAGGAACAAGTTCACTAACATCACAAGGAAGAGTAGGTGACACTAAAATATATTCTTTTTATTTTTTTAATTTTTAAAGTTTATTTATTTTGAGAGAGAGTACGAGCAGGGGAGAGGCAGAGAGAGAAGAAGAGAGAGAATCCCAAGCAGGCTCCATACCATCAGCGCAGAGCCTGACGTGGGGCTCAGTCTCACAAGCTGTGAGATCATGACCTGAGTGGCAATCAAGAGCCGGTAACTGACTGAGCCACCCACCCATGCACGCCAAAATAGCACTTATTCTAAAGAACCATATTCCCATTAAAACCATGGCAAGAAAGGGGGGTAGTGAATTACAGATATATGAACAGAGGGAGATGGATTTGATCTCAACTTCAGGGGCAGGAAATGCAGCAGCAAATTTTCAGTGTAAGCGAACAATGGTTTGATCATTCACAGAAAGAGAAACGGTTGGCATCACATCTGAGTACAGGGAAAGCTTTGAATACAGATACCGGTGATGACTTACTCAGAATGAGTTCACTTTGTGGCCATCACCATGGGATGGACTAGATATTAAGCCGAGGGCTCCAGGATGTGGGTCCCTCTCATGCTTTCTGTCACTCATTCTTGCTCGCCATGTGTCCGTCTTGGCCATTCCATCCCCAGATTTGCTTCAGCTCCCCTCTTACACGTTCTCACAGTGCTCTCTTCCTCCATCGTGTGACTTAATATATTAAATTAGTTATCTGCCTCTCTCCGCGGTTGGAGAACTTCTACAGCCTAAGGCTAGTATGCCCCAAGGGTCCAGTCCAACGTCTGGCACAGCACGGGCTTCAGTAAATCTGGCAAATCCTGTTGCTTAAACCTGAAGTATTTCTAGGTCCTAAGATTTGGAGCCAGACGCTGAATCTCGCCTAAGAACTGAGGCCCAGTTATCTACCAAGATAAAATTTCATGGCCTAGCTGCCTGCAAGTCTGTTCTAATATCCCCTCCTATGGAATCTTATCATGCTGTTCTGTTCATCTGTCAATGCATCCCTGTTACTTAATTTTCCAAAATGCCAAAGTCAATGTCGCTCTTCGTTCTTGTTCTATCAAAAGGCTGAAATTTTCTGTGGGGATTTTTAAATACCTGAGATACGAGCAGGTCACAGGGCACGTTGGTGACACCTTAGCCCTCAAAGTTCATTATCTGAACGGGAGGTAAGCTTGGTGTGCACACTCCCCTAATGGCCAGCACTCGCAACCCTGTAAAATCCACAAAGAGGCCATCAAATGCAAGTCTGGACTCAATTTTGAGTATCTTTACTTCTGATCTTATAGACGTCTCTTTAACACAGTGGTCACGTCGACAAGTATTTAGCTTCTTTAAGAGAAGGCAGAAGTCAGTGACTCGATGTGAATCCCCAGTAAAATATATTTAGCACTAAGGCTGCTTTTTGTGGAGATAATGAAAGAAGCACTGATAGAATTAGGGACCAGTTCTCTTCAAATCTGCCACTCATTAGGTAGCATTACAGCATACAGATGTTTATTAACTAGGTATTACTTTTTTATGAAAGTATCATCAGCACATTTCATGCACAGAATAACTGAGATGCCATAAGAGTCCATATACTTCATGAAACCTCTAGGAAGCAATCTGGGCTTCATTCTGGAGGCTAAAATAGGGAAACAGCTAGGGGCGCCTGGGTGGCTCAGTCATTTGCACATCCAACTCTTGATTTCAGCTCAGGTCACAATCTCACAGTTCGTGGGTTTGAGCCCCATATCGGGCTCTGCACGGATGGTGTGGAGCCTGCTTGGGATTCTTTTTCTCCCTCCCTCTCTGCACCTCCCCTGCTCATGCACTCTCTCTCTCAAAACAAATACACATTTTTAAAAATAATAATAATAAAAGGGCAATAGCTAGCTTTATGAAGTTTTAAAAATGTGAACATTTGGACCGGTTCGTCCAGAATAGGGATGAACACAAAATTAAAAAACAGCCTAATGCATCCTTAGACTTTCACAAAGAAAGTGCTTCACCTCTATTTGTCTCACTGCTGACTTTGGCTAATTGTCAACGGGGCTTGTTGCCAAATGACGCTGCAGTTGGCCAAATGGTAGTCGGCACCCTCCAGCCTTTTGACTATCTGCCATTTTAAGCTTCATATGCAGCACCCAGCACAAATGGTCAATTCAGAGATCTGCCAAACCAGTCCTTTGTCTCTTCATCAACTTATTACAATGTCATGTGGATGCAAGGCTGTCAAGGATACCCACTTGACCACCCTATGTTTCTCTTTTTTTTTTAAATATCAATTACCACTACATCTCTATTCCCTATTAGAATATAATCTCTCTGATGGCAGAGTTCACCCCTGCCCTAGCACCTAACACAGTACCAGATAGATTAAAAAAAAAAAAGTGCTCGGGGCACCTGGATGCCTCATAGAGCTGAGTGTCTGACTCTTGATCTCAGCTCAGGTCATGATACCAAGGTCATGGGATGGAGCCCCATGTCAGGCTCTGTGTTGCGTGTGGAGCCCACTTAAGATTCTCTTTCTGTCTATCTGTCTGTCTGTCTCTCCCTCTGCCCCTCTCTCCTGCTCATGCTGTCAATCTCTCTCTAAAATAAAAAGAAAAGCCTAGATTGAGAAGAGCAGACTATAAGTTAGACAAAGAACAAAAACAAGGAAAACCTAAGATTTACTTCTTCAATGTAGGGCTGGATGTTGTTTGAGGTATGGAATATTAGCATGACGTAGTCATTCAGAACACCACTCAACTAGGTTCCATTCCTAACTAGCTTTGTGACTTTGGGTAAGTCACTTTGACTCTCAAAACCTCAGTTTCCTATCTTCAAAAGTAGACAGTACAATAGTGTGTTCCTCTGAATGCAGTTGGGAAGATCACCTGCTATGTAGCATGCGATCATTACATGTCAGCAACTGTTATTATTTTTAGTGGAAAATCTGAGGACAAATACCTAGTTTCATTATATCCACCAACTACTCCATCCTGGCTTGGTGCCTACTCTGCACACGGTATTAGGCACCAGAGACAGGGAACATAATTCTTAAAGACCTTTTCCACTTAATTGCTGAAATATTTGAGCGTTGTGATTTTGACCGATGACTGCATTACCTTGATCGTGTTTTTGAGTAATGGCTAGCTCTCTCAAGCATGACGATAAATTGACGAGGCATTTGAAAGATGGCCTAAGACTGCAGATAGCCTATACCCTTCAGGCTGTGGCATCTGTGGGATTCACAAGAGCCCCTTCCTAGCTTAGCATTCTGAGTAAGGGCTCCCTAAAATATAGCTTCCTACTACAGTAGCACTGAATAAGGTTGTCATATGTGTTCTTTTCTAAAATACCTATTTAGTGGTCTTCTTCCAGTTACTTTGTCCTTTGTAATGGATTTTCCAGTATCATTGGCCAGTTGTGTGTTTCCAGTGTTGGTTTAGTCCTGCCTTTGGGCCATTTGCCCAGTGACTACCAGACCACAGGCTCTTTAGCCTCTAAAAATGGTGAATTGGTCCTTGCCTTCTTGAATAAAAGAGAAGCTATACGCTAGGAAGTACGTCAGAGCTTCTGGAGGATTTATCTCCCTGAATGTTAGCAATGGCCCCACAAGGTTAAGAGCTCTATTACCATTTTATTTTTATTTCCTTTTTAATGTTTATTTATTTTTGAGAGACAGCGAGTGAGAGTAGGGGATTGGCAGAGAGAGAGAGAGAGAGGTGGAGACACAAGATCCAAAGCAGGCTCCAGGCTCTGAGCTGTCAACATGGAGCCCAACGTTGGGCTCAAACTCATCAACTACGAGATCATGACCTGAGCCAAGCCACCCAGGTGCCCCTCTATCCCTGTTTTAAAGAGAAGAAAACTATGGCTAAGAGAAGACAGATTTCTCTCTCAAAAGTATGTAGCTATTTGGTGACCCCATCGTTTGAATGTGTTCCATCTCCCCCACTGCCCAAATTCATATGTTGAAACTTAATGCCCACTATGATGATATTTGGAGGAGCAACCTTTGGGAGGTGATCAGGTCATGGGTGACCAGGACTCATCCCCTTGTGAGAGAGATCCCAGAGAGCTCCTCTTCCCTTCCTCCATGTAAGGACACAGCAAGAAAACACCCAGCTATAAACCAGGAAGCCAGTTTTCACCAGACAGTAAATCTGCCAGCACCTTGATCTTGAAATTCCCGGCCTCCAAAACTGTAGGAAAGACATTTTGGCTGATTGAAACTACCCAGCATATGGTGTTTTTGTTAGAGCTGCCCAAAAGAGCTATGACAGGTGACAAAGCCAAAACAGGCTAATGGGACCACCAGACTCCAAGTCCGATGTCCTTTCTACCTTGCTAAAGGACTATACTCAGCTGAGCTTTAGGATAGCCTGTGTTTTGGCTTAAATAGCTTACTTCTTGCAGTGTACGGATGTGAGGTACACTGTATGTTCCTGAGGTCCTAGTGAATATGCTTTTTTTGGGCAGGGGGCGGGGGGGCTGAAAAAGGACAGTGATAATGATGATCTGCTGATGGGCTAGAATGGGCTACATTCTTCTATGCTTCTGTCCAGTATGTTTTGCTCCTTCTAAAGAAGATATTTTCCCTTCTGCCTTCTCCCTAACGAATTCCTAACATACCGTGGTAGGCAGAAGAGTAGACCACCCCCCTCGGACATCCTTATTCCCAGAATCTTTGAATGCCACCTTACACAGAAGGGGCCTTTCTGATTTGATTCTCAAGATTCTCCTGTTGAGCCTAGTGCCATCTTAAGGCTCATTATAAGAGACAAGAGAATCGGTGTCAGAGAGAGATTTGAAAAAGCTATGCTGTTGACTTGTTAGATGCAGGAAGAAGACCACCGGCCAAGAAATGCAGACAGTGTTAGAGCACTGGGCAGGGCAAGGAGACGATTATCTCTTAGAGCCTCCAATGAACTAAGGTCAACACCTTAATTTTGGCCCAGTGAGACATGTGTCAGTCTTCTGTCCTCCAAAACCATAATATAATAAAGTTGTGTTGGGGCGCCTGGGTGGCTCAGTCGGTTGGGTGTCCGACTTCGGCTCAGGTCATGATCTCACAGTCCGTGGGTTCGAGCCCCACATCGGGCTCTGTGCTGACAGCTCAGAGCCTGGAGCCTGCTTCAGATTCTGCGTCTCCCTCTCTCTCTGCCCCAACCCTGCTCACCCTCTCTGTCTCTCAAAAAAATAAAAAATAAAAAAATAAAGATATAAAAATAAATAAATAAATTTGTGTTGTTTTCAGGCACTAAGTTTGTAGTAATTTCTTAACGGCAGCAAAAGGAAACAAATACGCCTGCTTTCGGGACTAAGTAGAGGTATCACCTTCTCGCGCAAGGCTTTTATAGGTCCCAAGGCAGACCCAGGTGTCAGTGTTCCCATTGCTCAGTGTACATTTCCATCCCTATTACAGGATTCATCCCCAACAAGCTGAATTACACTCCATTTTGATCCTTCTCCTGCTCTCTTCTGGGAAGCTACTGCTTATGAAGTCAAGGGGAAGAGAAGGTCAGTTCACTTACAGTTTTGCTGCAAGTGACATCCTGGAAAATAACCTGAAATTTATGGGAAACAAATATGGGCCCTTCAGCAGCTGAATGTTTTCATGATACTCCGGCAATCTTGCCTATCTGTGCAAGAAACAGCGTAATTCGCCAATCTGGCCCTAAGCATTCTTTTCAATAATCTCTACACCCGACGTGGGACTCGAATTTACAACCCTGAGATCAAGAGTTGTGTGCTTCACCGACTGAGGCAGGTAGGCGTCCCTGGGCCTATCTTAACAGCCTCATTTTTTTCCACTCCTGATATGGACTACATCAATCAGAATCCAGCCAGGAAAAGAAGCCAAACCAGCCAGCTCGAGAGGGAATTTAATACATGTTACAACGATGTTAGAAGAACAGAATGGGGAGAAGAGAAGACAACCTAGAGCTCAGTACCCCAGGAAGTACCACCCATACGGGCGAGGGACAAACGCAAGAGTATTACGAGTCTGGGAACCAGGAGTCAGGGCTCCAAGAACAGATCTGGAACGTCAGAGGAAGAAAACACTCAACAAAAGCTAGGACCCTGCGTTTTCTCAGTAGGAACACGGGCCAACAAGAGAAGGCATTGCTGACCACCTGAAACCCAAACACTTGCAGAGGGCAGGCGGAGATTCCTAGTCTCTCTTGCCCTCCAATCGCTCACTGGAGTCATCTACTGGTCAAATCAAACCAGAAGCCATTTGGGGCGCCTGGGTGGCACAGTCGGTTGAGCGTCTGACTTTCGCTTAGGTCATGATCCCACGGTTCGTGGGTTCGAGCCCCGCTTCGGGCTCTGTGCTGACTGCCAGCTCAGAGCCTGGAGCCTTTTTCAGAGTCTATATCTCCCTCTCTCTCTGACCCTCCCCTGCTCACGCTGTCTCTCTCTCTCTCCTAGAAATAAATAAAAATATTAAAAAAAAAAAACCATCAGAAGCGATTTGGCCACGAAGACCAAGAAATACAGTCCTCAAGGGTCAAAACACACACAGAGCAAGGACAGGAAAGAGAATGAATCCAAAAGCAAAACCAGTCTTCCTCCAGGATCCCAAATACAGAATACCTTTTTCTTACTCACTTCACTTGAACTGCACCCCGCAATCTCAAATTTGGTCTCCTCTGTGAAGCCTTCTTTAACTATCCAGGGCTTGTGATTTCAATGATCTCTGCAGACTCGACTATTCACTTGGTAATGAACCTGGTCAATACTGAGTAACAGCCTTGTTATCTCTGCTTGCATCCATGAAGGAGACCTAGACATCCACATCTCCTATGGCTTCTGCTTGGCTGTCTGTAGCCTAATTCTAAGATCCGTGTAATATTTTTTAGCACGGTAAGATGTCCTGTAACATTCAGGGGGTCATATTTAAATATTCAGCAATCGGTAAGGCATGGGCACCATGCAATCAGAATGCGTCGCGTCCGCCAAGAAGACCCCGGCTGTTTATAGATCCTGGCTGTCAAAAAACTACTAGCCTATACTGGGTATAGACTGCTGATTATCTGACTAGAAGGAGGATAGAGCCTGCAGACATGAGAAATGTACTAACTCCACAATTCGGTTACGTGAGCCTACTTATTGAAATAAAACAATGTTATTAAAGAAAACTGAGCATAAAATAGCAAATTCTCTAAAAAAGTAAAAGATTATACATGCACATACACATACGTTGTGTGCACTGCACTATAGTCTATATTCTGACCTATATTACATATTAACAATATGTATTATTTAGAATATTCTATTTTTCATACACACACACCCACAAACGTATAAATGCATAAAACATTGAGCCTAATGCAATGGTTACCTTGGGGGTGATCATTATTTTGCTCTTATTTTTGCTGATTTGCATGATCTGATTTTTCTACAATACTCAAATACTCAAGGATATTTTTCAACACTATCCCTCTTTGGGGATAAAAACGCTTGTCAACAAAATGAACGTCTACCTTTCTAATGTTTCATTCACCTCTAGCACGTGGACGACAAATTTAAGAAGAGATGATGAGGGGCATAAGCTACACTCTAACAACACGTTTTTCAAATACCCGGGACCATGGAGGGATTGTTACGTGCCACACATGCTCTCTAATCCTCCAAGGATCAAAGCGAAAAAAATAAATCTCAGCCCAAATGACGATTCCTAAGCACTTTTCTAAAGCAGAAATAAAAATGGTAAAGAGACAAAAAGTTTACAAGGCATGGCTTCACATTCTGAAAGGCGATCAGCATTTCATTAAATGTTGGGGAGATGCGTTTAGAAAATCAGTGCCCTTCCTTGTCGCTGAAGCCCCCACCGCCACCTCAAATGATACCGGAGCAATCCTTGCCTTGCCCTCACTGCCGAAATTGGAAACATCCTGTGGCTTGACTGCTCAGGTCAGCCATAGTCTTCATCTCCTCCATGATCAGGCCAAGCTGGGAGTTCATGGCCAGCATTTGGATTCACAGCAGGTAAACACAGAGGCCAGGCAGACAGGCCAATCAAAGATGTAGTAACACACGGGGCGCCTGGGTGGCTTAGTCGGTTAAGCGTCCGACTTTCGCTTAGGTCATGATCTCGCGGTTCGTGGGTTCGAGCCCCGCGTCGGGCTCTGTGCTGACTGCCAGCTCAGAGCCTGGAGCCTGTTTCAGTCTGTGACTCGCTCTCTCTCTCTGACCCTCCCCTGCTCACGCTGTCTCTCTCTCTCCTAGAAATAAATAAAACATTAAAAAAAAAAGATGTAGTAACACAGCCTATTTCCGTTCTGAACGCTCATAGGAGCCGAGCTGCCAGTGGTGGGTGCCCAATGGTGGCAATCCATCTGCAGTGGACTGACACCCAACATTTCCTGTGTGACATATTTGGTGATCTCCATATAACTGTGATTGATTTTCTTTACGGAGATGCTTTATTGCTATTTTAGTTCAGTAATTACTTCTCAAAAATCTGTCATGGTGACGCCTCCATTCTCTCAATCTCATCTCAGGCTACTACCAAGGTAGCAACAAAGCCTCTGTTTTTCCAAAGCTGGTGGCCTCCTGTTCACTTTCTTTTTGACTTGAACCTCTAAACTAGGTCAGCTCAAAGTCTGAGCATTTAATTTCTTCTTTCCCAGTGACGAACATAACTTATAAGCCTTGTATTTTAAAAAGGTTTAGCCAAATGTCACCCACATCTCTAGTCTATAAAGATAAGAGCTCTATTTAGCTAGCTCTAATTAAAAATCGCGAAGATGCTACTTGGTATGTGAGGAGGGGGAAATCTGAATCTGTTCAATTCACATCTCATTTCAAAAACTCTGACATTTGAGTTTCTTCAGCGCTGTTTATAGTTTGAATTAATATTGTTCCATTTGCTTTGAAATACTGCAAGCATCGAAATTGTATCATTGATTCCTTGTAATACAGGTCAAGTTCACCAGTCTTACGAGCAGTAAATTCGGGGCATTTAAAAGGGGTTTTGTGACTCTCATTGTTAGTTAAAATCATCCTAACCAGAGAATTGGATCCTAGATGACTTGTCCCCTGATAGGCATGCCAACAGCTCCCTGTCATAACGGTCATCGGGTGGTCAGTCAGTCTGATAAGCAGTCATTGCCACTTGACTAAAACTATAATGCAAAAATTCAATATCCGAACCAATTGAAGACTCAAAGCTCAGTTCTCTATGGAGCATAAACAGAGATTTGCATGTTTACAATCCAGTGTCGGCACAAGTATTTTTTAAAAAGTTCACTGGGGGGGTACCTGGGTGGCTTAGTCGGTTAAGTGTCCGACTTTCGCTTAAGTCATGATCTCGCGGTTCGTGGGTTCGAGCCCCACGTCGGGCTCTGTGCTGACTGCCAGTCAGAGTCTGGAGCCTGTTTCAGTCTGTGACTCCCTCTCTCTCTGACCCTCCCCTGCTCATGCTGTCTCTCTCTCTCTCTCTCTCTCCTAGAAATAAATAAAAATATTTTAAAAAAATCAAAAAACAAAAAACAAAATAAAAAGTTCACTGGGGGCACCTGGGTGTCTCAGTTGGTTGAGCGTCCGATTCGTGATTTCGGCTCAGGTCATGATCTCACAGTTTGTGAGTATGAGCCCTGAGTTGGGCTCTGTGCTGACAGTATGGAGCCTGCTTGGGATTCTCTCTCATTCCCTCTCTCTGCCTCTCAAAAGAAACAAACAGACTTAAAAAAAAAAAAAAATAACCATGAAAGGGAGCTCAGTTTTAAAGACGTGAAGCCAACAGCTTGCTCTATCTGGCCCTCCATGGAATGAAAGTTGAGACCTCAGGAAGCAGATTCCTAGGGTGAAGTGACACTTCAGAATCTACACAAGGTTCCAGTGGTTGGAGGTGGGAGCTGGGGGGATGGAAGGGAGGAAAGATAAGCGAGACCTTAAACTCAACATCATACAATCACCTTATCACCAAGCTTCATGGATGATGGAAACCATAAGGAGCCAGGGGCTACATTCAAGGCAATTGAGGCTGCAAAAATGAGCGTATATGTGCATGTGCACACACGTCAGTGCATATGTCTGTGCCAATGTGTGTGTGTCAGAGTATGTATGAACATTGTGTGTGTGTGTGTGCGCACACGCGCACATAGGAAGCACTGTGGTCCAGGTGTATGTACTTATAGGACAGCGGAAGCTCTCAAAGGCCCTAGATACCATGCTCTTTGGCGTTTTACTGTCATGACACAGTCCTACTTTTTAGAGTATTAGCCATATTATTGACATTACACCCGGTATGCAGAGGTACCAAGGCAGAGCAGGTTAAAGAAAAAAAAAAAACATGACTTGTCTGACAAGAAGGTCAATGTGTGTATCACCTTATGATACTTGGTTGACAGTTCCTGTCCCACTTTAGCATGCCTTTGGGATTATCAAAAGCAGCCAAGAACATGAAACAGGAATGTGGGAAGCTAGGCATTCAAGAATACACTCTCATCGGGATGCCTGGGTGGCTCATTCAGTTAAGTGTCCGACTTCGGCTCAGGTCAGGATCTCGCGGTCCATGAGTTCTAGCCCCGCATTGGGCTCTGTCCTGACAGCTCAGAGCCTGGAGGCGGTTTCAGATTCTGTGTCTTTCTTATCTCTCTGCCCCTACCCTGCTTGCGCGCGCTCTCTCTCTCTCTCAGAAATAAACATTAAAAATACGCTCTCATTTTAGCTGTCTCCAATGATTAATTGACATCAGTAACCTAGAATGGCTTTCTTTTTTTTCTTTTTTAATTTATTTCTAGGAGAGAGGAGAGACAGCGTGAGCAGGGGAGGGTCAGAGAGAGAGGGAGTCACAGACTGAAACAGGCTCCAGGCTCTGAGCTGGCAGTCAGCACAGAGCCCGACGCTGGGCTCGAACCCACGAACCGCGAGATCATGACCTAAGTGAAAGTCGGACGCTTAGCCGACTAAGCCACCCAGGCGCCCCTAGAATGGCTTTCTTGTCTGTTTCCTAACACATCTCGCCCCCCTGAATTCCACGTTTATAGGCAGGGAGCATCTTAAAGCCAGAAATTCTGTCCTACTCATCTCTCTATTCCTAATACTGGCACAGTAGCTGGCATTAGAGCCGGACTCAGTGTTGACTGAATTGCACCAATTTTTTCTACTCCCCAGTCAGATTTTCCCTGCTCTTTCAAAACAAGATCAACCCTTCAGTTTAGCTTTATGTCCTCCATCTCATTCATGTTAGGACTCAGTACAGAAAAACAGAACTGATTCATTAAATTGTCTTTCAAAGCACTGCCTTTGCCTAACACTTTGAAGAGGTCATTTCTCTCCTTGACAGTCTAGAGTTAAATACATAACATGCATGAATTAATTCAATTAATATCTTCTGAGGGCATGCTACGTGCTTACCACTGTAGAGGTTCTGGGGCGGGGGGGATATAAAGATATATGAGATATAGTTTCTGTCCTTAAAGTGATCCTGTATGACAGATAAAATCTAGCCAGATTACTCTGGCACAAGGCTCTGTGTGATAAGTGCCACAGGACTATCAACAAGGTGCCCATTCAGAGGAACATGGGAAGTCTTCCTTTTGGTATCATCAGTAGGAGCTTCCTGAAGAAGGGGGCATCCAAGCTGGACCTTACATGGGAAGTGGGATTTATAGAAGCCAAGAGAAAGATTCTGAAGCACAAGGGTTAAGGTGATCCAAGTCACAGAATTAGGAATTTCGAAGAACCTCCATCTGTTTCCCTGGGTCTGTTTTACTAATAGGTAAAAAAAAAAAAAACTCTTCTGAATATAAGGCAAACAACCTGTCAGGTTTCGAAATATAGCCCCAAGTGCTGTAGTTTACAAATCAGACAGGGAGACATTAGGCTGTTTCCTAGGGTGGTACACATCTCTTGCTGAGACAGCTCAAAAATGGGTTTTGGAGGGTACTGCCTTTCCCTTTGAATATCATGTCAGTGCCCGTTTCACAGACCGCTGCATTTCCAGGAGAATGGGAAGGAATGAGAAAATGGAATTTTCAGCAGTATGTTAACAATGGCATATTTCTACCAAGATTCTAAGTACACATACACACACACACACACACTCAAAATTCCACAAGAAACGTGAACTGAAAGCCTTCTCATCACGAACAGAATTTTGTCCGCGCACCTCCAAGTGTCCATCCCAAATGAATTAAAAACATTTGGCCAGGGGCGCCTGGGTGGCTTAGTCGGTTAAGCGTCCGACTTTCGCTTAGGTCATGATCTCACGGTTCGTGGGTTCGGGCCCCGCATCGGGCTCTGTGCTGACTGCCAGCTCAGAGCCTGGAGCCTGTTTCAGTCTGTGACTCCCTCTCTCTCTGACCCTTCCTGCTCACGGTGTCTCTCTCTCTCTCCTAGAAATAAATAAAACATTAAAAAAAAAAAAAAAAAAAAAAAAAAAAAACATTTGGCCAAAAATGTTGCCTACTTGGGGGCGCCTGGTGGCTTAGCTGCTGGGCGTCCACTTTGCTTAGGTCATGATCTCACGGTTCGTGGGTTCGGCCCTGGGCTGGGCCTTGTGTTGACACCACAGCTCACAGCCTGGAGCCTGTTTCAGTCTGTGACTCTCTCTCTGACCCTCCCCTGCTCACGCCTCGGTCTCTCTCTCTCTCCTAGAAATTAAAAAAAAAAAAAATGCTGTCGGCTTGATGGGGTGGGGAGGAGGGGGAGATGGGCATGGAGGAGGGCACATGTGGGGATGAGCACTGGGTGTTATATGGAAACCAACTTGACAATAAACTATTTAAAAAAAATGTTGCCTACTTGGTATTGAACATGTGGAAATATGCAGAAATACCTGGATAGTGGGCCAAAGGTTGGTTTTCCCCCAGCATAAAGCAGACAAATCAACATCATGTGGACACACCCTTCCTCTACGTACTGGGACGCCAGATCCATTGAGCAGGCTCCCAATCAAAGCACCAGACATTTCTGCTGGAGTCTCTAATGCATCACTGATTTTGCAGGGAAAACGTGGCCTACAGTATGGCTAGACTGGATGTTTTATAGTAGTGATTCACCTAATTTGCCCTCAATTTGGTACTAGGCATCCTGTTATAGCGATTTAAGGGCACCATCCCCTCTTAACTGATCCATTTAAGGAGGATTCATCTCTTGTCAGAAGATATGATCCCGGGTGCACGATGGTCCTACCTTTGCATAAGAATTCTTTAGATAGTGTGGTTAACGCTGAAAATATTTAAAGGAGATTAAGAATAGAACAAAGAGATGAGGTGCAACTATGACTGTGACGGGCTATGAATATTAATGATGCTTTCTTTCCCCTCCTTCCTGTTCTCACATCCTAACATCCCCCTGTGCTTGATTCAAGATCGTACTTAACGGATACTCCAGCCTTTGGTGATCTGTGATATGACACATATATAAAGATACAATTAATCTTTCGTCTAATATCTCTCTGAGGGATAAGGTGCTAAACCACAGTAGTATGGCCACACCACTGCCTAAGGGCTAAAGTCCAATCTCAGCCTAGAGTATAAGGCTCATCAAGGGCTCGTCCCAGCGGCCAGTCCAAGCCTTGTGAGATTGGCCTCTCCAAAGGACACTGCGCTTAATGCAGTCATATTTGAGTAATATTTATATCTCCAATTATAAACCTCTTAATGGCCAGGGAAAATGTTGTGCTTGCTTTTCAGCCTCCTACAGCTCTTAAATATGTTGCCCAGAGCTGAACTAAAGAAATCACTTACGAGTTAATGAAGAGATTGATGGGGGTAGATAATAACACGAAAATACCTACAGGTAAACCCTTCGTTCCCAATGTGTTTCCTTTCAGTCAGATACCCCCATGATTTTTTGCCCCCCCCTGCAATGTAAATATTCTTTGCGAACAACAACCAAAATGCACCAACACCAACCCTTGCAGCAAAGCTCAAAATCGTTCAAGATGACGAGATCTCAATCCTGTGATTGCTACTTAATGAATCCAATTGATTTCGAAGGATATTATATTGATCAAAGCTTGGAGAACTTGAAAAAGAGCCTTTATTTTAATAATACTAAAGTTCTGAGGCTAGAAAATCATCAGAGAGTCTCTGGTATTTCAAGAGCTAAAGAAAAACAAAGCAATGAGGAAGCAAAGGGACATGTTTCAATAATGGTTCAATAAAAGCATATAAACTCAACACGAACTATAAAAACTACAAACCCTCAGGGGACATGCCTCTAAGATGTGCCAAGGACATACATTCTATACGCAGCCTATCATCTATAATCCCCTGCTGCCTCTCATTACATAGGAGAAATTTCACCAACGTTTTATTTTTCGTAAAGTTTATTTTGAGAGAGAGAAAGAGAGCACAAGTGGTGGGAGGCGCAGGGAGAAAGGGAGAGAGAGTCCCAAGCAGGCTCCACACCATCAGTGAAGAGCCCGATGCGGTGCTTGAACCCACGAACCGAGAGATCAGGACCTGAGCCGAAACCAAGAGTCAGATGCTTCACAGATGAGCCACCAAGGTGACCCTCATTGAAGCTTTAAGTGTCACAAAGCAAATAACTAAAGTGTTTAGACTCATCAACAAGAACCTCCTCTGGCTTAAAGCCCAATCTTTGAATTTGCTCCCCTAGCAGACTTGTCCCACTCCCCCGTCCTTAACCTTTACCCTCCGAGATCACAGGAAGAATGGGGTCTCCTCATACTCAGGGAACACCGCCACTTGGGTTTGCAGCATACTCAGCCCTCCTCCCTCTTTATCCAACTCAGATTAACTAGTGAAAGCCCTTGCTATTTGGCTCTCTGCTTGTATATCAGCATCAACTGTGTCACTCATATCCATTATTTTCATATATTCTTAGGACATTTTATTTTATTTATTTATTTATTTAAATGTTTATTTATTTCTAGGAGACAGAGAGAGAAACAGCGCGAGCAGGGGAGGGTCAGAGAGAGAGGGAGTCACAGACTGAAACAGGCTCCAGGCTCTGAGCTGGCAGTCAGCACAGAGCCGGACGCGGGCTCGAACCCATGAACCGCGAGATCATGACCTAAGCGAAAGTAGGACGCTTAACCGACTAAGCCACCCAGGCACCCCTCTTAGGACATTTTAAATATGACTGTTTGGCCTCACTAGATTAGAACTCTGCACACACCCAAGAGAATACCGAGTATACAGCAATCAGGGGTCAGCACCAACAGAAATGTACGAAGCTCTCCGAAGCTCGAAGCTTGGGAAGGGGTCATGTAACCATGTGGCCCCAGAACTCATCTCTCAGGCAATTGTTTACATAGTACCTACAACCTATGTTTTGCTATCTTCCTTCACAATTCACTCTGATCCAGCCAAATAGGACTGTGTCCCACAATCCACACCCCAATCAATCCCCCTTATGTGATTTTCCACATAAATTTCCCTTCTTTCTATAGGTCACACCCTTCTCCAGGAATACGGGCATATCACAGATATTGTGGGTTTGGTTCTAGGCCACCACAATGAAATGAGTCAGATAATTTTTTTAGTTTCCCTGTACATATACACATTACATGTCCTCGAGACGGTAAGCCATTAAGTGTGTAACAGCATTAGGTCTAAAAATAAAAATGACCCGCATACCTTAATTTAAAAGTACTTTACTACTGGGGCACCTGGGTCGCGTAGTCAGTTGATCATCTGACTCTTGATTTCATCTCAGGTCACGATCTCATAGTTCATGGAATCCAGCCTTGCATCGGGCTTTGCAATGGGCATGGAGGCTGCTTAAAATTCTGCTTCTCTCTCTTTCTCTAATAAAATTTTTAAAATAAAATAAAGGGGCATCTGGGTGGCTCAGTCAGTTAAGTGTCCGACTTTGGCACAGGTCATGATCTCATGGTCTGTGAGTTCAAGCCCTGCATCAGGCTCTGTGTTGACAGCTCAGAGCCTGGAGCCTGCTTTGGATTCTGTGTCTCCCTCTCTCTCTGCCCCTCCCCAACTTGTGTTCTGTTTTTCTCTGTCTCTCAAAAATAAATAAATGTTAAAAAGAAAATTTAAAAAAAATTTAAAAAAAAATAAAAATACTTTATTACAGGGGTGCCTGGATGGCTCAGTCAGTTGAGTGTCTGACCTCAGCTCAGGTCATGATCTCACGGTTGGTGGGTTCGAGCCCCGTGTCCGGCTGTGTGCTGACAGCTCAGAGCCTAGAGCCTGCCTGCTTTGGATTCTGTGTGTGTGTCTCTCTCTCTCGGCCCCTCCCCTGCTCATGCTCTCTCTCTCAAAAAGGAGAAAATGTTAAAAAAAAAAAAAAAAAAAACTTTATTACTAAAAAAAATGATAGCCATCATCATCTTCATTTTCAAGGAGTCATAATCTTTTTACTGGATTCTGGAGGGTCCTGCCATGACACTGACGGCAGCTGACTGATCGGGATGGTGGCTGGGGAAGTGTTGGATGCCCAGGGCAATTTCTCAAAATGAGACCACAACAAAGGTTGCCACACTGATGGATTCTTTCTTTCATGAAGGATTTCTTTGCAGCAAAGCGAAGCTACTCTGCTGAAAGAACTCCTTTCAAAATGGGAGCCCATCCTCTCAAACCATGCTTGCTTTATCAATTGAGTGGATGTAATATTCTTAATCTTTTCCTGTCATTTCAGCAATCTTCACAGCATCTTCACCACGCGAAGCCTCCGTCTCACGAAGCCATCCATATTCCTTGCTCATCCATATGCAGCAGCAACTCCTCATCCCTTAGTTTTATCATGACCTTGCAGCAACTCAAATAATGAAAAAGTTAAAAATATTCCAAGGATAGGGGTGCCCGGGTGGCTCAGTCGGTTGAGTGTCAGACTTTGGCTCAGGTCATGATCTCATTGCTCATGGGTCCAAGCCCCACATCAGGCTGTGTGCTGATGACTCAGAGCCTGGAGCCTGCTTCAGATTCTGTGTCTCCCCCTCTCTCTCTGCCCCTCCCATGCTCATGCTCTGTCTCTCTTTCTCAATAA